>PVKM010021888.1:0-22247 GCA_004027735.1 Carollia perspicillata | reverse complement strand
CAGAGGGAGACAGACAGACATTGATGTGAGAGGTAAACATAGATCTGTTGTCTCTGGTATGCGCCTCAACTAAGGATTGAACCTACAACTTAGGTGTGTTCCCTCACCAGGAATCAAACTCCCAGTCCTTTGGTGTATGGGATGATGCTCCAACCAAATGAGTCACCAGCCTGGGCTTTCTATCTGCAACTTAAAAAAATAAGTTCTAAATTAATTTTCTCACAAAAATAAAGAACAGTTCTATAGTCATATCCGTTTTTGTATTATATTAATATGTATGTGTGAGGGAATATATGTGTAAATATGTATAAATTTGTATAACTGATATTGTGATATACTCTCAGAAAACTTTTCTTCAACATTCTGATAATTTTTCTATAATTTCAGAAATATTTCTTCACAAGGTGAAGTTTGAATCTTTTTCTTATTGTTTGCCTGCTCCAGAATTGGCATTTCTGCTGGGGGTTCCCCCCCAATATTTACAATCAAATAGTATAATAATGGTGTAGTGATACCATGATTTTAGGCAAAACTACATAGATTTCATGGTCATCAGCAGAGAGAGGGAGTCAGGAAGAGTGTTTCCTCCAGAATATTGTCAATGTCAGAATATTGACATAGGGAAAACTGGCCTCACATTCTGATACTTCTCTTTCTGGATCTTTTGTGTACTTTTGTTGACTTGCTTATTTCTCAAGCCCAGGAGGTTTTTTGCCCTCTAAACTGTCAGTAAACCTCAGTTTTGAAGAATTGCAGGACAGTAATAATAATGGGCCCTGTTTATTGTACATCTGTGATAAAGATAAATTGTACCAGCTGCTGGAATTACAGCAGTATACGAGTTAGAAAGACATGGCTCTGCTATTGCAGAATCAGGAGTGTGCTACCAAGAAAGAAAATACGTTGAGGCACACACCTGTGTGCTTACTGTATATGTGCCTGTGTTTGGGTATGGAATGGATTTCTCACAGTTTGGTGAGGGTGGATGGCATTGTTCTCATGTAAGGGGTGGAGTTTGGGTTTCTACCTAGTCTTACCTGCTTTAATGCCCACACTTTCCCAGCTGAACAATTTCATTTCGAGGGGTAGAGTGGATCACCTTCTTTATGCTGTCCATGTCCAATCACACCTGGAATGTCTAACCTCAGTAGTTTAGAAGGGAACACCTGAGATGCAAATAACATAGAGACCCCTTCTTCTATATTTCTGGAAATACTTTTATTGAAAAGAAAAGTTACTTTTTAATATGTTTAATGATGTTGAAAAACTAGTAGAATTTTAGCCGGTGGTGTAAAAATTTCACTTGCTGTGGGGCAAGGCATTCTTCGACAGGCTATACAGACAGTTGCTGCCGTTCGGTGTCTTCTTGTCTGTGCCGTGCTTACTCAGCTGACCAGTGGACTAGCTCTCCACTGCAACAGCCACATAAGGGATAAGGGACCTTTTCCTGAGCTTTGTTTTTTTTAATAAATGATGCAAATGGACTTGCCCAAGGGCCCAGCCTTTTGTTAGGAGACCTGACTCCCATTCTCCAGACCGCCACTGACTTGCCTCCTCATGTCTTGGCTCAAATGTCACCCTTTCACTAAGGCCTGCCCTAATACCCCACTTAAAAATATAAGCTCCCTGTACGCCCCACCTTCCTCACCCTATTCTATTGTCTCTCCCAAATCACTTACAACGTTCTAACATACCGTTTCATTTAATTATTTATTTGGTTTATTAATTTCTGCCTCTTTTCACTCCTCACTGAAAATGTAAGTTTTATTCTTGCAAGGATGGGGTTTTTCTCCTCCATTTTGTTCTTGGGTGGTTGTAAAAATTCAACAGACACTTGTTGCAGAAGTGACTGCCATTGGCATGCAGTCGAGAGTGTTTCTACTTTCTTTCTACTGCCCTTGGCTTTATCGAAAGGTCTAGGTCACGTGGTTCAACCTTTTATTTTAGTATTTTGAGTTCTTTTCACTTTCTCCTTTATTACTCCTTTGTTTCTCCTTGTCTTCAATCATATGACAAATTTATAATGGATGCCAAAAGTAGTTTGAGATGCTGGAGATATGAAAACGAAGAACACTTCTGTATCATGGAACTTATGTTCTAGTTGGGGGAGAACAAGTCATAAACATGAACAATGCTCCTCTTCTCGGTAGAGGATGGGTGTACCGTCCGATCCCTGTAACTTAAGGAGGCAGAGGGAAAGGACTCCCGCCCCCTTAGTGTCACGTCTTCTACGTCTGCGGTTTCCAGTCCACTGGTTCTATCCTTACGCATTGGCACATGGGTAAAAAACAAACAAACAAACAATTGAATAAAATAGTGTAACGTTTGATACAGGCAATGGGGAAGAGAATCAGCTTCAGACTGACAGTCAGGAAGAGCCTCTTTCAGCAGGGGATGCGTGAGCTCAGCCCTTTCTGCTTCCTCTTCTGTGCCTTTTGTGCTCTCTTTCGCTGTATCTGTGATCCGTCTGTATTATTCTGGAGGAATGACTGTTCTCCAGAGTGACCGTTCTGGAGAAACAGAACTAACAGCAGTACACAGTGGTGTCCCAACACTTCTGAAAATCAGACAGATAACCATTCACCATTCCTCTTACTGCCAGACTGAAAAGCCGTCTTCTAAACAGTGAGCAGGAATAAAGTTGATGAGGTCTTTATGTTTGCTTTAGTTACCTTATTTTTATAAACACTGCCACCAGCACCTCTTCCGATGTAAATTAAAATTCTCTTTTCTGTGTCTTAATTTCTTCAGTGATGGAGCATCAAACCTCGTGTTTATTGAATAAAGAGTTCAAAGTCATGGTAGTGACCTGTAGCATGCTTTAAGTTCTCTTCGTGCATTCATATATGCAGAGCTACACACGCACTTGGCAGCATCTGTGGAGCGAGTCTTTGGAGTTACTTTAAAAAGATGCCAGCCTCGTAGCAGCAAGTATTTAATTGGCTGCATTGAGTAAAGCTTGAGTCGTATGAATTTGCATTCTTATATTCTTACATTCTTATTAAAATCCATTTTGTAGCCAGATACTTTTTGAGGTTTTGTAATGAGTAAATTATTAAAACATTTCTAGCTCGTCCTTCCTTCTCTTTGGGGATGTACCTGCTTCCATTCTTCAGTTGAAGGCTTTGCATTTCTTTGGACCACACAAGCTTCCAAAACCTTGGCATCCAGGTCTTTGGACTATAAAATTTCACTGAAAACAGTGAATGGGAAGCAGGTTTTAAATCTGAAGCATTGTATTTCTGTGTTATTAAATTAATAATGGTTTAATGTTTTAAAAGTCATACTGGGAATATTTTTAAATAGATACATCAATTAAATGCATGTGTAATTTTTATGCATTTCAGAAGTTAAAATTTAACTTTTTCTGATAAAACTTTGGTTTTAAGATTATAGTATATTTTATCCTGAAGATTTATATACGGCTTATACTTTTTTGCATTCAACTCACCCTTACATCCATAGGGAAAGGGAATATATGTATTCTTGCGAAGAGTTAGATTGCACTGAGATGACGTAGGCTGTAGACTTGAAAACAATGAAAATTTATCCTTTATTTTTTTAAAGCTCTAATCTAGATAGCTGAACCTCTTTTTCTCAATAAATTTAGGTTAATCCCAGAATGAAAAAAAATTAACCTTTAAAGTTCTGTAGATAGAGAAGACTTCTGAGGTTTTGGATACTTCACAAAGCTTAATGAAAAATGACGTGGAATGATTAACATTCGTTTTAATATCTAGTTTAATATCTAGTTTAATTAACAGATAAACTAGAAAGTAAGTGATAAGTAAACTATAAAGTAAAATGTGTACTTTTATTAAATGTATTTCCTCCTCCTTGAAAAGGAGAGAACAGTTTTATCAAAACTTTGATTACGAGGTAAAACAGAAAATTTCTCCTGGAATTGTTGGTGCTGTTGTATTGGGATTACTTTCATTTAGGATCACGTACCACAAAACAACAGCTACCTCCCTTGTGGCTTAATTTGTGTATATTCTTGTTTCCTCCCCTGTAAAACAGGATGGCTGGTATAGATGGTCTGTGAAACCTTGAGTTCCTACTAGTTTTTGAAGTTAAGAATTTACTGGTCAGGGCTCGAAAACACCAATTTCTTTTTTGTGGTTGAGGGGAAGGGTGGTGGGGATGAGTTGTTTTAAAGTGAGAAATTAACCTATTTGTAAATAATGTAAGTAATATAAAATTCTCAGTTTTTTTCCCATTCCCAGAGCAATTCTTTTACCTTGGAAGACTTTAAAAAAATTTTGTATATAAATTAGTGAATGTTTAGGTCACACAGCAAGACACTAGTGTCGTCAGATGAATTAGGAAATTTAAAATACAGTGGTTTGCTCATTGACTTTCTGCTCAGAGATGCACAGTAATTGTGGAACCGTGCTGCACTACTGAAAACAGGATTCTTATGAAGTAGAGATTCTTTTTCTTTCAAGAAGGTTTTCTCATTGCAGATTCAAAGCCCTGAGGAGCTTCAAAGCTTCCAGGTGCTGTAGGTGTGAGTTGGAAGGGTCTTCAGGATCATACCATTTCTACTTCTCCTCTTCCTACAGCATCCTTGAGATATGGCAATCTAGCCTTTGCTTAACATCTTACAGGAATGGAGAACTCACTATTTCATCACAGAACCTAATCTACTCTTAAAAACACTGTTTTTGAAAGATCTTTCTTATGTTGAGCTTCAGTCTGCCTCTTTATTGTTTATGTAACTTTTCAGGATAACAAGGAAATCTTTCTTGTGCCTTTTCATTTGATGGGAGTCTCATGTGGTCATTTAAAACTTACACAAATTCATCTACAAAAGCTCAATGAAAGAAAAAGAGCGGGATAAGAATTTGAATATTGTGGCTGATTTAACTTGGACGAGCAATAGTGTGTATCCCAGGGGAAGCACGGAATGAGAGACTCTGCTACAGCTTTGTTGTCTCAGCTCCCATGTGCTTATGGCTGGAGTGTGATCGGAAGGGTCTAAGACAAGCGGTTTTCACAGAACGTGGTCTCCTACATGATCCAGATACTTTACCTGGCACTTAATTGAAAAGGCAATGATTTGCTCCAGTCCTGGTTGAAAACAAGAAGTGTCAGAGTTATCAAAAGGAGTTATGCTTCCAGTATGGTGTCTCCCTGAGAGATTTCCAGGGATAATTTTAACAGTAAGAAATCTGGGCCTTACCAGGTAACCTCAAGGGCACGGTGTCCTATAAACTGTGGTTCTTCTTTTTTCTTTTTTGTTCACCAATGTCAGCAAACCTGAATTATGTCCTTTGATGAGTGAGCCAGCTTACTTCTATCTCCCGTAGGAGCGCTCCCCAATTTGTTAATAATCATCTCTTAAATTTTGAAAACGCACTCGAAGTGTGGCATGACCACTGTCGTATAGAACGAGATTATTACTTGCTCTATTCTGGACACAGTACTTCTGTTATCATAGTTTGAGGCGGCGGTGATGTTTTTAGCAGACTTGTCACACTGTTGATTCATGTGAGCCTGTGGCCCACTAAGCCTCCACCGTGGGTCTTAGAGGTGGTCAGTAATGTGGTCAGTCAGCTCCATGTTCCGTTAGTGGGATCATCTGGCCTCCCCAGTTTTTGAGACTTCTACGTCCCCTTTCTTTCCTTTGCATTAGGATTCCCTCCTATACTTCTAAAGAAATTTGCTCCAGATAGCTTTTTGGTGTTCTTTATTCTGTGTACCCGTAAAGATGTCATGTGTGAAGGGAACTATTAGGTGTTAAATAGCTTAAAAAAGAAATCACATTTTTTGATGTAAAAGTTCTCCTCATTTTCATGTAAACATTTTTAAAGTGTAACACACAGAAAAGTAGTCAAATGAGTGTAGCCAGTACACACATCAAGGAGCAGACTGTTACTCCAGAAGCTTTTGTGCCCCCTTTGACTCACTGCTCTTCCCCTCTCAAGGGGTAACCAGTCTCCTGACTTCTAACGTTGTGAATTAATTCTGCTTGTTTCTGAGCTTATCTGCATGAAATCACACACAGTATGTACTTTTTTTTTGTATTTGGCTCTTTTGATTAATGTTATGCCATATATTCACTCATGTTATTGCAGAACGTCGTACTGTAGTTTGTTCATTCGTGTCGATGTTTAGTATTCCACTGCAGTATGTATCCATTCTACCGGTGAGGAATATTTGGCTTGTTTGCAGCTGTGTAGGTGTAAGGAATAATACTCCTATGAATATTTTAGTACTGGTCTTTGGTAATTGTGTATACTTGTTTTTGTTGAATATATACTTTAGAGTAGGATGTTTCTTTTAGATCTACTAGCTTTCCAAAGTTATTGCACAAATTTACACTCCTGTCATTGGTATCTGAGACTTCTGGTTGCTCCACGACCCCACAGTCTTAACCCTAACCTTAATTAATTCTAAGATCAACATCTTAACAATATTGAGTTTCGGTTTTCACAAAACAAATTTCAATCTATGAAACTGTTCTTGAATGTTTTCCAATTCTTTGTAAGTTTAATATAGAAGTTTTTATGTATTTTGTTACACTCATCCCTAAATATTTTATTTTTGATGCTATCATAAATATTGCTCTTAAAAACTTCATTTTTCTATTTGTTACTGGCTTGTCTTATTTACTGAGATAGTTTTTATTGTGCATTGGTGGTGAATATTCTCAAGTGCTTGTATTTAATCTCCTGTGATGATCATCTGATTTTTATGCTTGTTTTTCCTCTCTTGATTTGGTGAGTGACCTTGGTTGACTTTCGAATTTTAAACCATTCCTGCATTACTGGAATAAATTCTACTTGTTCATGGCATATTATCCTTTGTATATATCACTGAATTAGATAAATCTAAGATTTTGCATGTGTATCTCATGTAGATTTTTGTAATTTTTATAATTTTTCTTGTCCTTGTAAGGTGTAGTATTAATATTATGCTGTTTTTGTAAGGAGAGATAGGAGAATTTTTCTCTTTTTTTAGCTTCTAGAAGTATTTGTATAAGATAAACACTATGTCTTCCTTAAACATTAGGAACGTTTTAACTATGAAGTGATCAGAGCCTGGTATTTTCTTTTTTATTTATTTTATTTACCTTTATTTATTTACCTTATTTTTTTTACTTTTTTACTTGAATTTATTGGGGTGACATTGGTTAATAAAATTATGTAGGTTTCAGATGTCCAGTTCTGTAACACATTAACTGTACACTGTGTTGTGTGTTCACCACCCCAAGTCCAGTCTCCTTCCATCAGCATTTATCCCCCAATTACCCTCTCTTATCGTCCCCCTCCTCCCTTTCCCTCTGGTAATTACTGTGAACCATACTGTTCTCTCTGTTTTTTTTTTTTTTTTTTTTTCCTGAATCCCGTCACCTATTTTGTTTAGCCCTGCAACACCCATGCTCTCTGATAGCCGTCAATCTGTTCTCTTTGAGTCTGTTTCTATTTTGTTAGTTTATTTTGTTCATCATTATTTGTCTTTCTTCAACTGGCTTATTTCACTTAGCATAATGCTCTCCAGGTCCATCCATGTTGTCCCGAGGGATGAGATTGTCTTCTTTGTTTTGGCTGAGTAGTATTCCACTGGAGCCTGGTATTTTCAATTTATTTATTTGTCTTTTTGTACTATCATAGTCTCTATTTTTATTGTCAGTTTTAATAACTATTAAAAGATTTTATTTATTTATGTTTAGTGATAGGGGAAGGAGGGAAAAAGAAAGGGAGAAAAACATCATTGATTGCCCCTTAGTTGTCCCTCACACACACCCCACAACTGGCCAGCAACCCAGGCATGTGCTCTGACCACACTTCGACCTGGGGGCCTTTCTCTTTGTGATGATGCTCAACCAAGAGAGCCGTGCCAGTCAGGGCTGTTGCCAGTTTTGATAAGTTGTATTTTTCAAAGAATTTGTTTGTTTTATATAAATTGTGAGTTTCATAGCTCCAGTGACCTGTAAGATCTTTGATGATATCTCTTATTGTTTTCCTTCTTGATGTTGGAAATTTATTTATTTACTTTTGACCAATCCTATTAGGTATTTATCAATTTTATGAAACCTTTTATAGAACCACATTTGATATATTTGTTTTATATTTGTTTATTTCATTGAATTTTGCTCTATATTTTCTTTCTTCTGTCTGCATTTAGCTAGCTCTTCTTTTTCTAGCTCCTTGATTTTAGGCCTTCTTTTTTGCTAATATTTGCATAAATATACCATTAAGCACTGCTTTAGCCCATCACACAATTTTTGTTTTTAATTATTTTTAAGTTAGAACTGTTTTCTAATTTTTATACTTTTAATCTATAGATTATTCAGAAATGTCTTTTCTGATTTCCAAACAGCTAGATAATTTCTAGATACCTTTCTGCAGTTGATTCCACTGTGATCAGTGAACATATTCTGAATAATTCTAGACTTCTAAAACTTGGTGTGTATTTATTTCATGTGCACTTGTAAAGAAGGTATTTTCTAATCTTTTAGGGTACAGTGTTTCAGGTATATGTATGTAATATAAATAATTTAAGTCACTTTGTTAATTGTGTTGTTCAGACAATTTTAGTCTCACTGACATTTTTTGCTTTCTATTTTCCTGTGATAAATTTGACACTGTGATTGTGAATTTTTTAAACCTGTTCATTTTGGCAGTATATATGTATTGAAATTATACTATCAGGTATGCACAAATTTAGAATTAATTTTTTTTCTGTTAGACCTTTTTATCATCATGTGATGTCCCCCTCTACTTTCAGTAATATTTCTTAAAGTCTCTTTTACCTGATGTTAGATTATAGATTTTTATAGTTAGAAGTAGAGATTTATAGTTCTGTTTTTGAATTCTCAAGGTAGTACTTTCAACCCAGCATAAAACCTCTTGGTCCCTTCTAGTTTTCCTGAATTCTTTGGAAATATACTTGGTTAAAGTGGCATCGGCTCGTCTTCCTCTCCTAGTCTTTTCTCAAGTTTGCTTTTGGTTGATCTGTTTCAGGAAAGTAGAGGCATATTCTGAAGACTGGACTAGCTCATAATAAACTATATTCACTTGTGCCTTTTCTGGCTTAGGTCTTTCCTTTCATGCGTCAGCGCTGTTCTGCTAGTCTTTGCTCTGGTGCCACTTTCTGGAACTCCTTGTTTCCCCTACTCTGTCCGTGCTTGGTGTTATTCCTGTCCCCGGCCTGCCTCAGCCTCCACACCTGCTCTGACCCCTGTGTCTTTCCTGGGTGCATTCTGGGGCATCTGATTCTCTTCTGGTCTTGCACAGAGGGGAGAATAACTTCAAACGATGATGATAGAAGTAGTTAGAATGTGCATGCGTATTAACCTTTATAATTCTCTTTACAAGTTCTAATGACCCACCTTCTTCCTTTGCAGGCAAATCTTTTTATTGCCTACCAAATATTTGATTTCATGATTTTGAGGATTTATGTTTGGAACCTTCCCTCACATGTGAAACACTAGACACACTTATGCAAAGACTGTACAGTTTTCCACTATTGCACTCTTGTGTCCTCTACACTTTGACTCTCTGTGGTACATTGTGGTACAAAGGGCCATAGATCCTTTAGGGTCACTAATGGTGAAGCAGTTGAGGCCAAGAGGAATGATTTGCCTGGATCCATATAGTTAAGTAGTGATAGCAATGGGTATGATCCCTTGCCTTATCCTTAAGTAGCAATTCTTTCTGTTAAGTTCTTTCATCTAAAATTTTTTTCTCTGCTAAAAAAATGTGCCTTTGTCTCTACTGTTTATTAAGCATCTGCCCTTGAGTAAGTTAATTGACTGACCTGTGCTTTGTTTTCCTCACTTCTAAAATGGATTGGTAACTACTTCATGAGTCTGTCTGTTCAAGGATAAATGAGTTAATCATATAAAACATGCAGTACCTGTTATATGCTCTGGCTTATAGATGGTAGTAAAACAGATTACATGCTATTATGATAATTATGATGATGAAGATAATGATGGAAATGTTAAAATCTTGTTTTCTGGCTATATTGCACCAAATTCACAGAGGTAAATTCTACAAGGAAAATTCTAATTTTCCATTAACTTTCATTTTACAATTGTTCTTATTTTCTGGTTGTTAAGATTTTTCTTATGAAAATACGAAGCCACAAAAAAGCAGTCATATTATTGAGCACAGTAATTACCATCACTGATGAACACAGCCCTTCTCTGGACATTGGCTTTTCTTTGCAGAGATTTCCTCTCATTTCGACCTTTCCACCATTGCAGGGTGTTTTTGTCCTGTTGGACCACAGGCGTTTTATTTAGAAACCTCCGCATTTTCCCTCTTTCGATTATTGACATAGTCTCAGTGCTCGGTAGTCACAGCATTTTAGTATCTGGCTTGCTGGTTTACTCCTCCAGGTATTGCAGATGGAAAATTGTTCTTCTTCAGAACTGTGGCTAATATAAATTCACTAAGTTATAGGGGCAAATTTCATGTCATCTACCTGCAGTGAAAAAATATCTGTTGCTGTTAATATCAGTGACTCTTTGGAAAAACTCTTACATTGATCATTATAAGTACCCCGTAATTGTCTTCTTCCCATAATGCGTATGTTTTAGTTTCCTATACCAGTTAATCTTGTGGACTGTTTTAAAGTTCCAGTAGTGTTGAAGTTAACCATGCATTATTTTAAAAAAACAGATAAGATACTATCAGAAGTGGAGAAAACGTAATGTACTTATGTGATTTTTCAGTACTTTAATGATCCTAGGAGTGTGATAAGATTTATTTCATAGCACATGTACTGAAGACATTTTCAAAATAATTTAAAAGTTATATGTGTTAGATATTTTTACAATCTAAAAGTAGATTAAGTGTCACAATCATGAAAAAATACAGTATATTTTTCCAAGTGATAATTGTGTGAACCATGACACATATGCGAACATCTTTTCATGTTTGATCAGTTTTATTCCTGATGGTAATAAAAGCAAGTAAATGAAATGCAAAATGTTGACTGCAAGGTAATGGTTGAAATTTTTACATGCATTAAGTAGTCAGGCTGAATTTATGGTCTTGTGGTAGCTGTTGGCTCTTAATGCTCTATGTGTATTTTTATAGTGATTTATCGCACCCTGGCCAAAATACCACGGGGACAAAAAACACAGTCGGTGTGTACTGTGTTTGCTGATTTACCTGTATAGGGTGTGTAAAATATTAACTGAGACTCCTTTCATACAGCTTCTGTTTTTGTGCAGGATTAGATGTGTGATCACAATTAGCCTTTCCTTCTTTGACGTGAATGAAATGCAATATCAATATGGAATGGGGCGAGTTAAAGATTGCAAAGTCTTTTTTATAGTCTGACAACATGTATTTCACTTAAAAACTTTTTTAGGGGGTGCTGAATATGTGATTCCAAAATATATCAAATTACTTTTATCTCTTTCCTTAATTCTGTAAAACTTTTAACTTCTGTACTCTTTTGAATCAAGAGGAAAAAATATCTTAGTTTCAACTCCTGTGCTTCGTTTTCCAGAACACCTTAGATCCCACAAGTTTGTGGGAGGGAGAGAAGCTTTGTGACTCGACAGCCCCCCCTTGCTGCTACTTGTCCGCTGCCCCCTTTGCCACACTGATCAGACCCTCTCCCCTGCTGTTGCTTGATTTTCGTATTTTACATCAGCCTTCGGTTTTCATCTCTCTGCTCCTACTTGTAGGCAGGAAGATGTATACATTAAACTGTACTGTTGGTTTTGAGGGGTAATTATTTACTTTAGTCTTAGTTGATGAAATCTTCTACAAACTGAACTTGAGAAAAAAGGAAACAACTTAATAGATGCCAACTTTTAAGTACTGGAATATAAGAAAGCAAACTTTTTGGAATATATCATTTATTATAAACATGTTTAAAATCAACTGATTTTTACCTACAGTGCTGTAATGTATCAAAAACTAACTCAGTGGAAGTTAATAGAAATTTATTAAATTGCACTCCTTTTGTAAGAAGGCTGTTTTCACTAGGGTAATGTGATACTCCATAGATTTAAGCCAGAAGTCCTGGGTAGCTAGGGAGAAGTGTCTTGCTTGTGGCATGGCTGTAGCAAAAAGAGTCAGATCTGAAAGATTACTGGGGGAATTATTTCTTGATCTCTTTTCTGCACAGTCTAGTGGTCATTGTATACCCCAGTATTCTCCCTATTTAGAACCTCAGTATTCTCCCTATTTAGAACCTAGTCTGTTGTCATTAGCTCACCTTTTACAGCACAATCACCCTGAGTTGGTAAAGATCTCTGATTAAAGATTCTGATTGAGGGGTATCTTATACTTTTCTTGCCTGGTTGTATAATCATTGCTCACGTCTTTGTGGTCTGTATCTGGGCAATAGAATCAGGCAAAATTTCCTGATAAATCATTAGTGTTTCCACTTAAAAACCTACCTAGTATTAGAAGCAAAAGGAATTCTTTTCATTGTGCTTGGAATATCTCTTTAAGATACTCTATAGAAAACTTAATTTTGAAATGTCAAAAGCTTAGCTAAGGAGAATTCCTTTGAATTTTTAAAGCCCATTACTTTATCAAGTCCAGTTACTGAAAAGCTGTGTATTTGGGCCACATTTCAGTAGCTTTTTGCATAGATGCTTTACAAGAATTATCATTTAACGGTATGCACTGGACTTATTATTTAATAGTACAGGACAGTTAAAGAGGAGGCTGTGTGACAACCTCCTCTTGTTTCTGTTAGTTTTTGTAGAATTGCACTTGAATTCTGTGGGTAATGTTAGTTCTTAATACTTTATAAAGATTGATGTAGTAAAGGTTGAGAGCTTTATCCTAGAATTTCCATTTCTTTTCACAAACCAGTGTCCTTTTATTGGAAACTGAGTGATTTATATCTCAGAAGTTTCCCAGTTTGAGAGGCTTTCTAAGAGTCAGAACCAAATTGATTATAGCTTTGCTCTTCAGTAAAAAGTTTACTAATTTTTCCCATTGGTTCATGTTCTTGTCTCATTAGTATAATGTTTCACTTTCACACCTTTTCTAGAAATGGGAAGTGGGTAAGTAGCTGAGTGAGCTACATTATTTAATTCTAAGCTGTAGTATCAGTATATCTAGCCATATATCAAGTTGAGGAAACAGTTATTTCCTTCAGCCTTACGCCCCTAAGCAGTTGTTTTTAAAAACAATACTTGGAACTCTCCTAAATCAGTAGCCCAGTTGAGTGAATCCCCACTTCAGCTCTGACACAGTTTGAGCTGCTGTCATGCTACAGCCAACGGAACCCAGCGGAGACCTTCCTTCCGGTCTCGCTGCAAATCTTAGGGCTGAGGACACGCAGAGAGCATGGTGCTCCAAACAGGCACAGGGTCGATGGCCACCCCCCTCATTCGTATATTCCAAAGCAACCAATATTGCCATCCCAGATTCCTGCCTTTTGATTTTTTTTCCTCTGCAGCTTTGGGATCTCAGTTGAACTTCCAATCCTCTGCTTCAGAAAGTACCCTCAAGTAGATCTTTTTTTTCCAGAGTATTCTTGGGATTCCCTAAATTGCAGTTTATTAAAAAATTCTCAATGAAATGTGTATATGTATAATACACACACACATATACTTTGATTTACTTATTCACATTAAACAAGATAAAATGCTGAATATTTATTGAAGTAAATAGCTAACTTTCAATTTTGGTGTTTAAACATTTTATTGCTAGAGCATATTTTTAATGAGCCAGTTTATTTCTTTTAAATTGAAACGTGTGTTACTCTTTTGAAAAGCCTGAGTCATGAAACTTGTTGATGGTTCCACAGGATCCTGGCTACTGGGTGAAGATCCATCACTTAGAATACACAGATGGAGGAATTCTGGATCCAGATGATATCTTGGCAGATGTCGTGGAAGACAAAGATAAGGTAGAGGACTAAAAATATTCCTCTGTTTTCCTCTACAGAGCTGTGTGTTTTCCCAGGGATTGCAATCCTTAACAAACTCATGTGTCAGTTATTATTAAAAGATACCATCTGTTCAGGTTTCACCTGGATAGCCCATAAATCAAAGTTCTCCATCAGGTGTTTTGGAAAAACTTTGTCGAAGTTTGGGAATCTGTTCATGGTGGCCTAATTAGCAGACACTTCATTCCCAAGAGTTCCTGATACGTCTCAGTAAATTAGTGTCAGGCTCTGAGGCTGTCGGAGTTCTCACTGTCATTGATGTCTCTGGAGTTTATTCTTGGCCCCTGCTAAATATTCAACTTATGCCTGAGATTTGAACATGTTTCAAAGTAGAGAATAAAATGGGGAGGAAAGCCTTGTAATGAACTATGGTGAAGACTTTTCTTAAAGTAATTGCCCGCAACTATCTTTGTGATAGTTTTGTTTTCATTGCTAAAGTAAAACACTGAATTGAATATTTCAAGAAAAAGTTTGAACATGTTTTGCCACCTACTTGGGAAGAATCCCATTGCAAATATCTTGTTTTAATGGGATTCTTTCCTCTGATGCCAAACTGAAAAAGGTATAAAGTGTTCATTTGCAATAAACTGGATTGTTGATGTCGGGGCATTGTTTGTTACCACTGCTGTGCTAAGCGCCTCTTAACAATGGTTAATGTGTCCTTCAGAACTGAGCTACAGCAGTCTCTGTGCGATCATTGCATTCGAGTTTCTACTGTGCATCCTTCATGCCGTGAGCACTAGGCCAATTTATGTCTATAAACAGGCTTCTCTGCATTGTTTTTTGCAATATCAGGTATAGATGCATGGGTATGTGTGTGTTAACCAGCTGGACTGGAATGTAAATTAGTGATTTATTGAACTTAGGTAAAATTTACATTTTTTCCATAAGCTCTTTCTGGGCTTTTCAAATTTAATTGGTCTTCGCTGACATCCTGCCCACTTATTTTTCCTATTTCCTGTTGGGACTTGATCCTGGTTTGGTTTGCCTTGCATTGCAATTAGCCACTTTATAACAAGACTTATCGCTCTAAATAGATTGTAAGCTCCTAGAGGACATGAACCAGGATATTTTTATTTCTTTTATGTTCCTTGTGTTAATAACATCTGGTACAATATCTGATCCAAACTCAATTCTCAAAGAACACTTACTAAATTAATGAGTGAAAAAGAAGGCTTTATTCTCTACGATTGACTCTGGTTTTACATGGTTTTAACGCATACTTCTTTTTTGTTGTTTGGTCTCACAGTGAATAATAACATATTGATTGTGTTCATAACTTTAAAGGAGGACTTTGGCTTCTGTATTTCACCGTTTCACTTCCCGCTGGTTCTCCACTGCCACCTTCTTCCTTTGACATGGGCGATGCGCTGGGGCTGTTGATAAAGAAGTTCTTCCTTTCCCAGGTGTCACCGATGTCCAGTGTACTGACACGAAAAGCCAGAAAGTGGCAAGTTTAAGAAGAGAAAATGTCTCACCTCAGCTCATCCCAGACTTCGTTGCAAGGTTGTGTCCATGAACAGAGCCCAGGGAAAGAATTTGTTCTACAGAGCTCTTTCTTTTAGAGAATTCTTCTTAATTACCTTAGACTCAGAAACAGCATCATTGTATGTGCTGTCCATTTTAAAGGGACTTCTAAAAGGGACTCACTACAAAATAAGGTGGAAAGGTGAGATGAGTAGTTAAAATCCTAGCAAAGGATTAGTGCTGTTTGGGTTGATATTTAGCCATTCCTGTAATGTACTTTTCTCTTCACCGTGAAGCCTAACTTGTATTGTTCTGCAGAGGTCATGGGAATTTATACTTTTGGTATTGCCAGACAATACTGTACTCCTATCTTTTTAAAAAACAATTTAAGTGACAAAGAGAGCATCACTGATTGTTTTTCCTCACATCCCCTCTGCAGCCTTCAGATTTTCTCATAGTTCATATGTCTAGTGTGGAAAGCAGGTTCTGCCAGACTTTATTCTGCCTACTTTTTCTCATTTTAAATTGAGAAGTAAGTTAAATGATCCTTCTGGGTGTTTAATGACATATGAAATTCACTCAGGAGCCTTTGAGACATTGAGCTTAGATAAAATGACAACTCACCTGTTTTCAAATCGGCTCTTTAATAATCTATTGCATTTGGAATATAGATGGAAAGCCCCTAGCAACCTCGATGGATGCATGTAATCCTGGTGCCAAAGCCCACATACCTCAGCTCTTGGAGAAGACTCACTACATGTAAGAAATGTTAACTAGGAACTCTGATAGCTGAGCTGGAAAGGACGAAGCTGGAAAAGCAGAAACTTAGAGAGTACTATAGGCTGGGGCCATTTATAGCCATAGAGTACACTTCCGTGAAGACTAAAAGTATAGGTTAAATGGTATTTTACTTAAAATCCGACATGGGGTTAATATAGTTTAGTCAGTTTTCTAAATAAAAGCAATGACTTTCTGAACTTTTGGCACCGGAAGTAGTTCATCTTTGGTCTTACCTCTCGCATTCCTCTGGCTGGAGCAGCTTTGGAATTTTGTATCTTATGATAAATAATAGTTGTATAGGATTCATGATGACATTTAATAATTATCCAGTTGGACAGTCATTATCAGAATTCTTCAGTTTTATGTATCAGTCTGGTGATTCAAGTTCTTTGGGATAAATATCTAAGAACTTACAGCTTTTCACTAATGTCTCTTCTCTGACTGCCCAAGGCTACAGCCTTATTTCACCTAATAACAAGTACTTAATATTTTATTGAGCACTAACAGTAGCCTGGAATGTCTTTGCACTTACATATTCTGTTTTAGAGCAACCCTGTGGGCAGGAGCCATATATTACTCCTATTTTTAATTTCCGAAAAAAGCCACAGAAGCTGTAGGTGACTTGCTGAAGACCACACAGGCATAGTAATCAGCAGAATCAGACCCTGGAGCTGAGAACTTAAATTTCAACACTCTATTTGGTTCTTCTTTGACGGGCCAAACAGTGTGTTGGGTGTTTGTATCTATAACTTCTAATTATGAAAGTTCATCAATCATAAGCAATCAAAAATTATTTTTGTACAGTTACATGATTGTTGGAAGGAGATAACAAAAACTGTGGAATATAACAAAATTAATCCAGAATTAGTGTGTCACTCATGTATGGTTGGCTTCAACTGGCTTTGCCTGAAGCCTGCATCTAATTTCCTGTAAATGCCTGCCAGTTTTACCTCCGTTGCTTTCTCTTGCATCCCCTTTCTCAGGTCACAGATTACTCAGTTCAGGTACAGTTCAATTCCAAGTGGACTTTGTAGACTACATTTGTTGCAGGAAGACACAAATAAATAAGTGCTATATTCCAGTAACTACTTTGCAGATAGATTGCAGAATGTGCACAAACGATGTACCGTGCTGTCTGCAGGAGGCAGAATAATAGCCCCCAAAGACATCGACATGCTAATCCCCAGAATTTGTGGCAAAAGGGTCTCTGCAAAAGTGATTAAGGGCCTTAAAATGCAGAGGTTACTCTGGATTGTTTGGGTGAGCCCAGTGTAATCACAAGGGTCCTTATAAATGAAAGAGAAAGGCAAGAGATATCTTATTAGAGAGATACAGTGTGAGAAAAAGTGGGCTGTCCAGCGTTGGCTTTGAAAATGTAGACAAAGACTGCAGTCAGCTTCTAGAAGCTGGGAAAAAGCAAGGGAATGACTTCTCCGATAGAGCCGCCAGAAGGAACACGGTGCTGCTGACCCCTTGATGTTAGACCATGGAGAATCATTTCAGACTTCTCTCCCCCAGAATTGTAAGTTAAATTTGTGTTGTTTGAAAGCACTGCATTTGTGGTAATTTATCATAGCAGCAATAGGATACTTATACACTGTTCCTTATCCAATTTTAAACTTTTAAAGTAATGGTGGCTTTCTCAGGTTTCGTACTCTTTGGGCTCTTTAGATCTTGTAGGATGGGGACTATATCTTCAGATCACTTTATTGCTATGTGCGTTTCTTCCAAAGTCCGTCATAAATTGATTCTCAGTTCATTGGCTGAGCCCTCACTCTTTGGGACATGAATGTCATGCTGTTGTCTTGCACTGTGTAGAAGTCATTTCAGTGCAACACCCAAGAGCCAGTGACATCCCTTTATCAGTTTGTCATTGCAATATGTAACAGCTCTAAGAAGTCTAAAGATTAATGCTTAAAAAGCCACTGCAAAGTTTATTTTCACTAATTGCTAATTTCTGATTGTGAGAACATTTGAATATTGAACTTTTTCAATGATCGTTTTCCTTGTGAATTGTCATTCTATTATTTTGACTTGGTTGTAGAACACAATTGCAATATAATACTGAAATACTAGAGTATAAAACTTATATTATGTAAATTGGATTACTGCCATGGTTTAACTAAATACATAAAACGAAAACTATATTATGTGGGAAAGTACAGTGGGAGACTGCCTTTATTTTTCACAAAACTTTGGCTGTCATCAGAGTTTATTTTGGAAAGATGCCCAAAACTCCTGGACTCCAGCTAGCATAGATTGGCCTCGAGAGGCTGAGCTGGCTTCCTGGGTCGTATGTGGTATCTGGTACTCAAGTATTAAAGTGTCAGTTCAGTTTTATTCCTTCTTAGTTATGTGTCCTTGGGCAAGTTTCTTCATTTCTATTAGCCTCCAGTTTCCCATTTGTAAAATGGATAGAATGTTAGTTTTTAATCTTATAGGGTTAGTGTAAGAAAACTACCTTAAGTTTTAACTACAGTATAGTACATAGTGAGTGCTCACATGTTGGCTGTTATATTAATAATATTATGGTAGTGTTATTAGTATATTTTTTACCTGTGTTTTGACTTAACCATTAATGTTTTAAATTTAAGGATTAAAACATCAAACTATTTTACAGCACAGTCTGTTTTTAAAACCTTCATTAAATTTATTAAATTGTTTTAATTAATGGTTTTATGGGAAGATTGTTTATTATGATGATAAAACATTTGGATTTGTATATTACTAATAGATCAAAATGCCACTATGATTGAATTTAACATTAGAATAAGAATACTTTCATCAGAATGTAGTGTTTGGTAATATAAGAAGCATTCATGGATCGCACGTGCTTTCCAAGCGGAGGCTGGTTTGCGCATTGAATGAACTGTGACCTAAAACCAGACTCCATCCTTAAGCCCAAGTAGCTTTCTGAGCACACTCTGTTGCCCTCTAGTGGAGTCCGCAGCTACCTAGAAACCAGCTCACGGGCGGTACTCCCTGATTGTGATGGTATATTTGGTTCTATTTCATTCTAAATTAATTTTCACAATATTTTTAGTAAAACCCACAGACTCAGTTGTGGATAGTAAAATCATACTTTATATTTCAACCGGTAGTTTTCATGTCTTCATGGTCACCAACTCTACTGATATTTACCTATGCTTTTGTGAGTTTTTTTTAGAAGGTCTGAAGCTAAATCGTTGTATTTATAAAACCCCTTCTTTTGGTGCAGACTTCTCATCGTGCTATTCACTAGTTGGAAGGTTAATGGCTGGTTGTGATGAAGTAGGCATTGTAACACTTTCAGTGTGGAGTTAAACAATGCATGAGATATATTGTGTTTTTCTGAGGACAGGGTATGTCCTCAGAAAAAAGGGGGGTTTCTGAATTAATTACTTCATTTTTGAGTTCTCATTTCATCAGTATGACTCCCGTTTCAAGGGGAAATACCTATTTTAAACCCTCGATTTTTAACAATAAGAATATGGGGTTTTAGGTTTTTTCTTCTAAAGTTTTTTCTTTGGTTTACAGGTGTTGAAGTTTTGAAATGATACTTGAGACAAAGTGTGCTAAATGTTTCAGAAATAAATGTAGAAGCCAGTAAAGAACAAAGATATTTACCTTGGCCAAAAAATTTCATCTTGAACTTTAAAAAGCCATTCTCTGCTTTTAGCATTACACGGTTATAGAATCATAGATCCAGAGAGACCCCGGCAACCATGTGGCCTAAGCCCATCATCTTGCAAGAGAAATATCTGAACCAAGAAGAGCTTAAAGGGCCCCGTACTTCCAGCTGATGTCTTTCCTGAGTCCATTTCTGCATTTCCTCCCTGGAAGGCTGATACCATCTGGTGCAGATGAAAACTGCTCAGTTTCCTCCCTCCAAGTTGGCTTCCTGCATTTGACTTCCTTATTCCTTTAAAACATTTGTTTTGTGATATTTTATTTTATTTATTTTTATTGTTGTTCAAGTACAGTTGTCTCCATTTTCCCTCCACCACTCTACCCACCTACCCACCCCACCCACCCCCACCTCCCATCATCAGTCCTAACAATACCCGCCTGCTGTTGGCTTTGTCCATGTGTCCTTTATACATGCTCCTTGATGATCTTATTTCTATAGATAAGAATGTCATCTCTTAGTCTTCCAGGGTTCAACATGCACTTGTTTTTAAAATTTAGTTACGTAATAAACAGTTCATTCATTCCTTTAACCTTTCTCATGTGTCTACTCCCCTCCTTGTACTTCTACAGCTATCAAATTAAAATCCACAAAATCTAAGGTAGGGTTACTGGATTGGGAAGGAACTGGTGGGCTTCCCTTTCGCTCCCTCCTTACCCAGCAAGTGTTCTCTGGCCTGAGGGAGCAGCGGGGCTGAGAGTTTGGATTCTCCACAGCAAAGGCGGTACATTTCTCGGCTCTGCTGTGTGTGTGTCCTTAGTTCCCGCATGGACGACGGGAACTAAAAATAGTACCGGTTTTATAAGTTAATACATGTAAAGTGTTCAGGAGGGTATCTAGCCTGTAGTAAGTCAGCTATGTGTTAAGTGCAATTAACATACTACTGTTGTCAATGTAGATTACCTTCTTCCTAAAATAATGCTTAAGTCACACCATTTTTTACCCAGTGTATACTGAATCAAGTCCAAACCTCTTATCTGTACATTCTATTCAGAGGCCCCAGAATGCCCCAAACTATCCTTCCCAAACTCAAACCTCTCTAACCTCAACAGTAATAAAATTATTATCTGACTGTTCTCTAATGCACCATGTGCTTTCTTACCCCTTAGCTTTCTTAATGTTTCACTTGTCCTGCATGTCCCTGTTGCTTCTCCCTGCCTACCCAAGATTGGTTGCATATATTAGAGTGTAAACCTCATGAAGACAGGGCCTTTTGTTTTCTTCACTGCTGTGTCTTGGTATCTGCAGCAGTGCCTGGCACTTCATAACTGTTCAGATAGTTGTCGAGCGGAGTTGAATGAATGGGTGAATATATGTGTGTGTATTTTCAGGTCTGAATAAGCCATTTAACCACACTGAACTCCAGTTTTTTCCTTGATAAATGAGAGTGGTAAGTGATGTCTTTTTCACAGTGTCATCGGGGAAGGTGAGAAGTTGTATATGAAAGTACCATGGAAATAAAAGTATTATGTCCATGTAAAATGTATTTATTCCTGCTGCTCAGGTCTTATTGATCTTTTAAGATCCAGGTCAGATGGTATTTTTTTTCCAACCAGGGTTTGTCAACCATCCCAATCCTAAGTGAATTCTCTGTGCTCCGTAATTTTGTAGAAATCATTAAGTAGTCTTTAAAAAATACGGTTGCCTAATAACATTTATCAGTTGCCAACTTAAGAAATTGTAAGAGTTTTCATCATGGTGTAACTTGAGTCTTAGTTTTGCATCCCCAAATGAATTATATGCTCCTTTACAATTGGAATGATGTTTTAAAATACTTTTAATTCCTGGATTTCTTACCTGTGCTTTAGTGTTTAGTAGATCTATTTAATTTTAGATAGTGATGGGGTTGGAACTGGAATCACAGATTTCTCCTACTCCTCCTTTTTCTTTCACCACACTGTGTTGTCTCTTTTAAATATTTCAGTAGGAGGCAGTCTGTGGGCACGTTTCAACCCCAGAGGGGCACTTTTGAATCAATGCCTTTGTGACCTTCCCGTGGCAAAGACAAATGGTGCTGGGAGATAGTGACTTAAACCCAAGTCGTCCAGATGATGGCCATGTCAGATATGTTCTCCCTGGCGCCTTCTGCAATTTAGCAGGTTGGCAGCTGTAGGGAAAGAGAGTGGGGGAGGCGTCCGTGCACAAATGTGTGCGTGTGGGAAGTGTGGGTGCTCATTGTGCATGTGCGGGGTGCAGAGTTTCCACAAGGGGCCGGAAAGGTCGTATCAGGCTTGATGGTGCCTGTGATTTAGCTAGGCTTTTGAGTACAGTGAAGATAGGAATATAAGAAAATGTCTGATATATGTGTAAAACTTGAAGTTTGGTTGGAGGGGAAAAGACAATTCAACTTGAGGTTACAATAATGCTTTCCTTAGAGCTAAAAGTGTAATCCTCAAAAAAGAACACAATGGGCATTTTCACCGTTACTGCATTCCTGTGGCCATGTGTC
>PVKM010021887.1:0-22260 GCA_004027735.1 Carollia perspicillata | reverse complement strand
ACATATGTCCATGAGATAACTATTAGAAAGCAAAACCCACTGATCTAGAAATAGATCATCTGAAATAAGTTAAAATGAGTTGCTCAGATGGCTAAGACTTGTCCTTGCTTGATAAGAGCTATCTCAGAAATTTGCATTTTAACAGAACACTTAGATAAGAGTTTCTGGAGACCACGTATTTGCGAGTCAAACGCAGACTAAGCGTGGGCTCTGGCTAGGTACCTCAGTTGGCTGGAGCACCATCCAGTACACGAAAAGGTGGCGTGTGTGATCCCTGATCAGGGCATCTACAGGAGGCAACTGATTGATGTTTGTCTCTTGCTCAGTGACCCACACTCACCCCATTCATTCATGTGCATTCTCTCACCTGCGGAATGCATGCCACCATGTGGGTCTAGCAGCCATCTGGGGCCTGCAGTAGATCACACAATCTCCAAAAGATGAAGCTTTACTATGAAGCAGAAACTCTGGACACTGGCTTTTGTTTTGGCCTTGCTGAAGGCACTTTTGGGCTTTTTCCATGGCAGGATGAAAGGAGGATATGAAATTGGAAGTACAGGAGCAGCCTATCTGAATAAACCATCTAGCAGCACCACAGTTTCTTGTGCACCGGTCCTTGGGATGCCTGTCTTGTGATCCCATGGAAAAGCCCAATTTCCACTGACAGCACTAGGAATATTTCACATCCAAATGGAATTACTGAGTCAGTCAGCATTGTTATGGTTTGAGGACTGGATCATGAGTGAGTTATTAAGGGAAATATGTAGTAACAAAATCTATGCCTATGACACTGACTTTGGGATGAGATGATGGGAAGAAGCCAGAGCGACTATTAAGAGACTTGATAAAAGCAATAAGGACCTTGAGAGACAAAGAGAAAAATTGTTATTGGAAGCTGGAAAATATACAGACATTCGCTATACAGTGGCACACAGTATGTAAACACTTCAGTGCCATGAAGAATGGGAAGGGTACTTAAAGAATGCGTGGTTGGCTGGGGAAAATCCCATGAGGAAAGTACAATGTGCCCACTGGTTTCTTCTAACTTTCTGTGAATAAATATGAGAAACAAGATATGTGTTAAGGAAAAAGCACTGTTTTGGAGCAGAATATAGAGGAAATATCAAAAAGCTAACATTTTCTAGGTTGTTCAAAATAAAAATGTTCTACATCACAATTTCTTTAGAAGGCAAAATACTTCTGAAGTAAGAAATTGAGTCAAGGCAAAGATAAAATCCAGAACACTTGCAATATAGTATAACATCAGGATTAATATCTAAATTTTATGGGTCTAAGACCACCCTACTGACACTGCAGAAACAATTAAGAATATGACCATCAGAACAGTGAGGATTCTCAGTGTAATAATGTACAGCACATGACTCAGATCAAAGCAGAGCTGAGACTGCCTTAAATAAATTCGTGCGTGTAGCACAAAGGGTTATGTTATTCTCCAGATGCAGAGACAAAAATCTTGACTTTTTACATGAGCCAGGAAGATTGTGGTGCACACGCTCGATTTTAAGTAGCAAGGGTCTCTTTTAGGGAATAGTGTTTCACTGGAAACACCCAACAAAGAAAAGGGAAAATTTTTCTTCCAGAATTATTACTAGTTTGATGTGAAAGATCAATTAAAACAACCCTGGCTGCCTCTACCTTCCAGGTTCAGGAAACAGGGTGAGAGAGTACTCAGATCACCTGAAAACGCAGGCCATCCTTTTATAAAAGAAAAGGCAATTCAGAGACTGGAGCCAAGATCCCAGAAAGAGGAACTAAAAGCAATGAAAAAACACTCTCAGGAAATAAAATGAAGCTCTCTACTCAAGGAATCGGTGTCATGTGCTCGGCCAGACTTCAGAATTGACGTGGACCAGTGAATGCTGTGTTTATCTGATATCCCTCCTTTCTAAACAGTAGTGCCTATGTCTGTCTGTCCATTGTGCTGGGTGAGTCAGTGGAAGGTATCCTGTCTCTTTATATCCCAAGTTTTCTGAAATAGAGAAATCGTTTTTCAGAAATCTCACCCAAGGGTAGTCAACTGCACCTGGTAATTATTTAGAAGAGGATCTCTTAGAATTTTTATCAATACCCTAATGAGATAAAACTCCTAGAGTCTTTGGAGATGATAATGTATTTAATATAAATATAAATATTTTGTGACTGGATAGTAGATGCAGTTTTTATATGCCCACAAATTATTTGATATTCCTCCACTGAAAATTAAGGTCTATTTTTCACCCCTGTATATATGGGCTTGTTAAGAGAACACTTCAAATAAACATACACCAGATGTAGCCCTTTAGAGGACTAAAAACCTCTTCTGTTTTACTTCGAAGTTCATGTAAGAAGTCCGACTATCCTGCTGAAGAGACCATTTGGAGCAGCAATGATACTACAAGGAGATGGAAAAGAGCCTACCTGCACGCTTTCCAGACTTCCCACCATGGCCTCAGGCATGTGAGTGATGTGCTATCTTAGACCTCTTGCACCACCCAGCTGTTAGCTGGAATCTACTGAGTGACACCTGTAGATACCACATACAGGAAGACAGACCTGGTGAAACCTGTCTGCATTACTCACATACAGAAATACGGCTATAACAAAATTATTTTCGACCATCATATTTGATGGTAGTTATGAAGAAAAGATAACCAAAACAAAGCATCAGTCATCACATATTTACATCTCCCTTTGCTACAACAAGCATTTTCTTTAGAGATTGTGGCAGGACTAAACCAATAAAAATATATTGACTTAAGTATCAAAATTAGAAAAATGCATGGGGGATAACTCATGTTTTTTTTTTTCCCCTTCTAGAGTCAGATTTCAATAGAGAGTCTGAAGAACACCTCCCTCTTTAATTGTATTTTTTTTTTTACCTAGTCTGCAGTACATTGAATGCATTTTAAAGTTAAACATACACTTCTTTATAGGAATGCATCAGTTCCACTCATCTGGTAAGTTTAATGTTGATTTTTATTTCTAGTCTGAAATTGTGAGTGTTGCTGATTTAACAACCAGCTCATAGAAAAGAGACCATTATTCAATGTGATAGGACCTGCTGGGAACAATGTCTTAGATCACATCGCAAACGTTGTCAATGGCAAAATGTGGAGACTCTGACAGATGGAACACGCAATTCACTGAAAGACATCTGCTATTTAAAATTGTAGATGTCGTGACCTCATTCTCCTCTTACAGGAGAAAGTCAAGGTTTTTGCCTCTGGATCTTGAGAATAACATATCACATAACTCTATGCTATCAATGATTATTTTTTGAAATCTATGTCAACACTCAAGCATGTATTCAAAACATTTAAAAATAGGCAGTGTTATTTATCTCATGACTCCATCTGGTATAATATGAACTATAATGACAACACCTGTAGAGAACATTCTAGGAAGTAAAAATACCAGCCTGCCTTCCAGCATTTCCTATGGATACGTCATGTAAAGCAGATGGCCTGAAGTCACTTGGTATTATTTAGTATCCTGATTAAAACTCATGCCACATTTCACTAGGATTTGAATCTATCACGTTAAAAATTATTTCTATATGTGCACATTTGTTTAATGATTAATTAACCAGATCATTTCAGTGCTTCCCAATTTCTTCCAGGCAGTGTTTATTGCCATCAAAAGGGCTATTAAATTTAAAAGTCTTGTTAAAAAACCTGAAAATTTAACATCAGATTTTCTCATAGCCTGTGTTAACAGCCATTGTGAATTTTCAAACAGGGTTATAAACGACAGCATATTCCAAGGTTAATGCATCTTGATAAAACCAACCCATACAGTATCTTTTGCAGCTAGCCACTTTGAATGTTCATTTACTCATTTATAGTTTTCTGGAATTATTTAACAACTTACATTAATCAAAACTATGAAAGTATAGGATTAATCAAAGTTAAGATAGTAGTAACTTCTAGAAACAAATTATAAGCTATAGTGAATTAGAAATACTGGGCAATCCTCCCCATCCCATGCCATTTAAGTGATATGCTGTATGGAACATGTGCTGTTCTTGAGAAAAAGAAAAACATAAGGAAGAATGGCTTTATTTGTGAGCCCCCTCACCTTGCCACCAGTTCATGCTTGACTTTTATTTTCTATCTCAGGACAATGTACACTATGGACACAGCGAGTAGCTGCACAGGGAAAATGTAACACTAACCTAAAAATGAGCAGAGAATTGCCCTCAAGTGGAGAGTCCCATCAGGGTAGCTGCCAGATGTCAGGCTCGCTGCAGCTAAACTGTGGGAACTACTCTATTTCCACATTTGTAATTTGTGGTTCCAATACCTGTGGAGCTCTATTTCCACATACGGCACAAGATATCATTTGTAGAAAGCATAAAGTCACAAGTAGGAATGTCTTTCTTATTCTATTAGGATCATTTTTATAATGACTTAATAGACTTTCCAATATAAACAGGACAATGTATTTAAAAATCAATGCCAGAGTGTTTTATTACATAAAATAATTCTTTTTGTCCTTTTGAACTGTGGCTCCCTGGCTCCACAGTTGGATGTTATTTTAATGCTATCAGACTGTTTTTCCTTCACTTTCACTTATATACTTAAGTCATATTTGAAATAAACTTTACCTAAAGGACAATTCATTTATAATAAAATGATGTTTAAAATGGTTATTTGCTAAATCACTTTTATCAGAAAGAGTGTGATTGAACAGTCATTCATTTTTTTAAAATATTTTATTTATTTATTTTTAGAGAGAGGGGAAGGGAAGGAGAAAGAGTGGGAGAGAAACATCAATGTGTGGTTGCCTCTCATGTGTCCTCTACTGGGGACCTGGCCTGCAACCCAGGCATGTGCCCTGACTGGGAATCGAACCAGTGACCTTTTGCTTCACAAGCCCGTGCTCAATCCACTGAACTACACCAGCCAGGGCTGAACAGTCATTCTTACTACAATTTCTAACATTCTCACAGAAACAGCCTTGAGCAGTGTGGCTCAGTGGGTTAGGCATCATTCTTCAGAGAGAAAGGTCATCGATTAGATTTGGGTTGTGGGCTCAACTGAGTCAGGGCACGTACAATAGGCAACTGATTGGTGGTTCTCTCTCACATAGATGTCTTTCCCTCTCTTTCTCCTTCCTTTCCCCTCTTTTAAAAAATAAATAAACAAAATCTTTTTTAAAATCTCACAGAAACATTTTGGGGTAACAAAATGTGTTGGGGTTGAGTCTATTTTTATAGATAAATACATTCTAAAGCATAAGAAAAACAATTTGACCTTAAAGGCTTTGTATTCATTAGTTACAAAGACAACAATAACAAATATAAAAAAATTACTTAGAATATATAATACCTATATGCCATGCAAACACACTTTAGACTCTAGAAATATAATGAAATTCTTATATTCTGAAAGTAAACTAAAATTGTATTCCATACTTTCAAAAGCTTATGGTTTTTACAAATTAACAGAATAACTTGGATATAACAGTTGAGAGATTCTTAACTCAGGTTATTTTGATTTTACTTCTACAGCACTTGCTTCTATGTTAATGAAAAAATGATTGAAAATAAGCTAAAATTTTGGGCTCTAGAAGTAGCACATAGAAATTCCTTTTATTAAAATAATCACAAACTGTGAATATGTGCCTGAGGCTGAAATTTTTCTAATCTAATGTATCTGTTTTCACTATGAGGCCACCTGTTTTACAATGAAAACTCTTAATCCACAGAATAAGCCGTTTCAAATATAATTATATGAAGGTAGACCATTTCTCTATTTTGGAAGATGAAACATAAAACTTCAACTCTAAATATTCTCAACTAACAAGAATGACTTCTTGTCATCCATAACAACGGGTAAGGCATAACTAAACTGAGAAACACCAGAAGGATTATGTGCAACCTTAATTTACCTCCATTGTCAGATTTATATTAAAAGACCATGGTTTGCCTCTTATTCCAGGAACAAAAAAGGAAGTTAAAATGTTAGACTTTGCTGGGCTCAAGATTGTCCACAATGTGGCTTCCCAAGCCTTTGACACGGCCTAGCCCGACTCAGTCCCAAGGACCTTGCACTGCCATCGGCAACCCCTGAGTCCTTCTAGCTGCTAAACTCAGATCAAGTGAGTGAAGCAGATTTGGTCATTTCACTGCACCTTACACTTTGGGCTCAGTAAGCAGTGATTTCATAATAGTGGAATATTATAGCCTAACACTTAGACTTTAATTATTGATCTATTATAAAATATTAGTCTTCAAATTAACATTTACTATTAATGTGTATTCAATGTAAATATCCGACATAATTAATTTTAGTTTTATTTTAAGTAAATCAAATAAGCAATCACTCACCATGAATATTCTTATATAAATACCACATCAATATTGAGAAAAAAAGAAGACATATTTTTATTTTTTAATTTTATTTTTCTTCCCTATATACAAAAGACTTTATGTTTTTCATTAGAAAAGTAAGGGTTCTGGCAAAATTAGCAACATAACCAAGGAAGTATGATTTCCCCATGAGTTGATTGATTGATTCATTTATTTATAGGTTCATCCATCTACTGACTAATATTCATTTTCTTCCTACATGTCAGAAATATTTTTTGGTACCAGGCACATAATAAATTATACTCCAGTAAACAAAAAAAATAGATGTCCTCAAGAAGCTATGGGGCCATCATTTTATAAAGCATAAAAAAAAATGAGGAGAAAATTTGCAGTGGTACTCTGAACTGAGAACATTGGTGCATATGTACCAGAAACTATGACAAACATGTATTAATTATAGTGCACTTTGTGGACCATAAACTACAAGACTAGAAATGCTGGTGCACACATACCAGAAACGTTGACAAATGCGTATTAATTACAGCACATTTTGTGGATCACAAAATAGTAGACTTCCTGAGAATAAGCAAAAACCTTACTAACATTTCCTAATTAAGAAGGAGCTGAATAGGAGGTCAGAAAGTAGTGAGATCAGGGGACATATATTCTTGCTTCTAATTCATTAAAAAGCTTCCCTGCCACCTGAAGGTGCAATAACCAGGGAATTTGGGGTTATTAATCAAAATGTATATGTTTATTGAATACCGTACACAAGGCAAATAGCATATTTCTGTTTAGGTTTTTGAGCATGTAGTAATGATCCAGTAAAAAATATCTTGTTTTCACGGAACATACTAGTGGGCAAGACCGATAGCCAACATGCTCTAAGATGGACATAAAGGAAAACTGTGCTGTAAAGCATGTGCTGTACAAAATAATACGGGGGCAGAGAATGGCATGAGGTGCAACATTAAATAGGCTGGCATCCTGCACGCTTTCTGTCTACCCGTATGCACTGCTTGCACTCTCCGGCTCAACACAGTGGCTCTCATCGCTTGTTGTCTTCCTCGGTGTTTACTTTGAGTAATAAACCAATTGCCCTTGGTTAATGCAACACTCAAAACTGTGCTAGACTTAAACAGGGTATCATTTTGTAAGTTATATGAATGTTTCACCATTATGGTGTATACCTGAAATAAATATAATATTGAATGTCAGCTGTAATTAAAAAATTATTCTGAAAAAAATTTGAAATATGCTAAAATTTTATAAAAGGATTATGGCAATGAATTAATTAGTTGTATTTCCTACTATCCAAACTATGGCCGGATCGACATTCTTGAAATATTTGTCCTTTTTAAATCAAAGTTTACATTTCAAATATAGAAAATGTTTACCATGAGAGTGGAGCAGAGCAAAATCTGACTGAATGAGCAAAAGAATTTTTTTTCTGCCTCATGATGAACCTGCTGCTTTTAGATAGAGCAATAAAAGTATTTCACAACCGGACTTAGGGCTATAAATTGATTTTTATTAAAAACAGTTATTATTTCAAGTTCACAATTGAAGGAATGATAAAATTCTATTAAAGGTCAAGATATTACAGGTATGGAAATACCTTCTTTATTTCAGTAAGCTGTTAATGTCTTTCAATGGCTATTTAGTACGCTGGTGCTGTTATTTTACAGCATTTGTGCCTTGCCATCTTCTGCCTAAATACAGAGGTACAATTAGAGAAAAGTTCATTAAGAATACAAAGCAATTTTTTCAAAACTGTAAGTTGTAGATTTCATCCACTTAACAACTTTTTCCAATATTTCTTTTTGAGACTTTGCTTACGAGAAAGTGCCAAAATTGCACTCCTACAAATGTAGTCTTATTGAGAACAATTAATTGTATAGTATTATAGTTTTAGTTAATAAAAATAAAAATTATTTTTAAACTTTAAATGACTTTTTCTTGTTAAAGCTTTTCCTAAGAAAATGTGTTTTCAGTAAAACTGTGGTTATCATTTTACATTTAACTATCTGTATTTTCCAGCTGAATGTTTTTTCTTCCTTGCTGAATTTTACTAATTTATGCACCACCCCTTGCCACAGTAATGATCACAAAATCACAGCACTTATTATTTTCTTGCAAATGTTTTACATACATCTGTGAACATATAGATTAGTCCGAATAATTATAAATGACTTCAACTTGGATACATATCTGTGATTCAATATGATTTGATAATAATGTCAGTCAGTTACTAGTAATCAATAAAAATTGTTTTACACTGGATTGCAAAATTAATACAAGCAAATAAAATTAAAATGTGGCATATAAGTAGTGAATCATTAGCATCTTTATTTTGTTTTAAGATTAAAAAAATTTATTTTGTTGTTGTTCAAGTACAGTTATCTGCATTTATCCCCCACCACTTCCCCCCGCCCCAACCATCCCCACCTCCCTCTCCTGCTTCTACCCGCCTTGGTTTTGTCCATGTGTCCTCTATAGTTGTTCCTGAAAACCCTTCCCCCTTCTCCCCCATTATCCCCTCCTACCTTCCCTCTGGCTACTGTCAGATTGTTCTTAATTTCAGTGTCTCTGGTTATATTTTGCTATTTATTTATTTTTAGAGAGAGGGGAAGGGAAGGAGAAAGAGAGAGAGAAAGACATGGAAGTTCACGAGAAACATCTGCTGGTCATCCCAGCCAGGGACATGGCCTGCCACCCAGGCTTGTACCCTGACCAGGAATTGACGGGTGATTTTTCAGTTTGCAGGTTGACACTCAAACCACAGAGGCACACCAGCCAGGGTTCATTGGCATCTTTAAATGTGCTTTTAAATCCTCATACAGTTTCAATGCAACATTAGAACATTATAAGGTCTTGGAAAATTCTGGAATAATCTTATTGAAGTTCATAGGATCATTTTAAAATCTCTCTTCTCATTTTTAAAAGGCACATGTGTAATTTTGAAAGACCAAAAGTGAAATATATAACTAAAAAATGACAAACATCACATTATACTCAGGTGTTGACTGTGAGGAGGCCTATGTTCTCAAGGCAGACAACAAGAATTATTGTGCTGCAGAATAGGAAATCAGTTTCCTTGAAGAATCCTTTCCTATAGAAAAATATCTCAAAATGCAAAAGCGCTCTTGGCATTGACAAAACAAATTGTTCATGCTCACAAGACTGAGGAAAATTGCCTTAACATGGCAAACCAACATACATGTTCTCCTTTTCATGTACAAATGAGGATATGTAACAAACTATTTATGTCAAACATATCATTTTCCCTCACCCTGACACACCCATAGTATTCATTTATTATTTCATTTGTCCCACAAATTGCCTGAATTTTGTAATTACTGTTTAAACTTTTCTTCCTAAAAATAAGTATAAAAATATGAGTCAGAACCTCTCTGTTTGGAACCCAGCTCTGTCACCAGCTGTGTGACCTTAGGCAAGGTATTTAGTTGTCCTCCTGTGCTCTGTTTTCTTCTATACAAACAGTGATGATAAATATTTTATTCGTAAGTTGACCATAAGAATTAAAGTTGTAAGTTGATATCAAATACTCAGAACAGTGACTGACATAGTCAGAGCTCAATAAATGTTTTTACTGTCATTATTTACTATAATATTTTCAGGCCAATTTGTAACACATGTAGCTTTCAGTTACTGTTTTGCAAAGAGAGAGGATAGGCTCAGTGAGCTGAAGACAGATCAATAAGATTTATCAATTACAGAACACAGCAAGGACTACAAACAGAATAAAACAAAACAAAATATTAATGATAAAATTCTAAAAGATTAAATAAACAAAAAAGCAAAGAAAGAAAATTTTTAGAGGCTGTAGTTTTAGAAAAAAATAAGGGAAAATCTGTAGAATCTAGAGCTACCTAAACAGTTCTTGGAGTTGACACCAACAACAATCTATAAAAGAAAATTTGATATATTGGACTTCAAATTAACAACTTTCCTCTTCAACAAGACCAAATGAAGATGATAAAAATACAAGTGACAGACGAGGATAAAATGTATGCAAACCACATATCCAACACAGAACAATTGTCTAGAATATACTTTAAAATTCTCAAAAATTACAAGTAGTCCAATTACAAACTGGGCAAAAAGACAAGAACAGTTTTGTCACCAATGAGGTTATATAGATTGTGCACTGGCACAAAAAATGATGCTCAACACCACTAGCCATCAGGAAATATAAATTAAAGCTACTATCAAATATTGTCACATATCTGTCACAGCTAATATAAAAAAATAAAAATAACTAGAACACCCAATATTACCAAGGGTATGGAGAAACTGGATTATGCATACACTACTGGTAGGATTGTAAAATGGTATAAACACCCAGGAAAACTGTTCGAAAGTTTTTCATGAAACTAAAGATACAAATACCACAGGACCCAGCAATTACACTCATGGACATTTATCCCAGAGAAATGAAAATTTATAATCATTCAAAAGGAAAGTATTCATAGTAGTTTTATTCATAATATCCCAAAACTGGGAAGAAAGGCCCACAGATATCATTCCATGAGTGACTGGATCATCAAACTTATACAGTTATAAATATAAGTTCAACAATAAAATAATAAAACAATACTGTATTGTTTTATTTTCAGACCAATTTGTAACACGTGTACAATACAGTATTGTTGAACAATACTGTTCAACAATAAAATAGAAGTGAGTTATTAATATACGTAGTTCCTTGAGTAAATTTCCAGGATAGTATGCTGTATGAAAGAAATCTAAAGGTCACATGCTATAATCACATTGTAAATGACAAAATCATAGAACTGGAGAGAAAAGTAGTGGCTGTCCATCCATCTATCTACCCATCCATGTTCATCTATCCAACTGTCTGTCCTACTATATTTATCTTTTTATTTTCTTCTTAATGTTAGAGTTAGGGTTTTTACAAAAGATGAGTGTCACAGGGACACATATTAGCATATTTATTGAAATTAAAAAGGGAAGTAAGAGATTTTCTCACCATAAATCTAATATGAATGATTTATTTTACAATGAGACTTGGCTTTTTAATTGGTCATGTACTGTAAGTTTTGATTCATTTAAGTGTTATAATAAAAATGTCTGTAAAGCATATTAGAAAATTATTTTCTTCTATTGTGCCCTGATTGTTGTCACACCTTCATTTGTTCTGAACAACTTTTACCACCTACAGTCCTCGTGTCTGTATTTTAGATCTATGCTGTTTGAAGCCCGCATTTCTCCTTTTACTTCTGTGTTCATGCATTCATCCTGATCCTGAGAATCTTACTATCACAAAATTTCTCATTTTTGCTACAAGAACATTTTGAATTATACTTTTCCTGTGGATGTTTCAGGTCACTATTTTTATATTAAATACACTAAGACTTATTCTCTCCTGTGTCCAGCATGTTTTCATCTTGACAGTATCTAGAGAGGCATGAAAAGAATCTCCTGGGTAGGGGTGATGCTTGTTGGCCTTCATGGTGTGGATGATTGTGGGAACCGCTCTGCCTGGTTTCAGGAGCTGTAAACCCCCTGTGGCTAAGGATGAATGAGCAACCTCAGGACTGTGAGTCGCTGAGGAAACAAAGTTCATCCCCCAGGCAAGAGTGCTGCCTCTGGCATTACTAGCCCTCAACGCTTGGTCGGTTAGTCAGAGTCTATGGGTAAGACCCCTCAGAGGAGGGGCAACCCATGCCAGACACGATCACTTGTGGGTGACCATCTAGGAAGGACTCAGTGGGGGCTGCAGCAAAGTGAGGGCAAAGGACCCTCGAACCCCCTGGCTATTTTGACATAGCCGGGAGTCCCCTTTCCATTTGACATAGCCGGAGAAAATTGCTTCCTGGCTCTAATCCACTTAAGCCTGAATCTTGATGGGGAGGGGGTGCAGCCCTCTGCTGGCTAGAGCAGGTTCTGGGGTGATTCGCATAAGAAAGATATGTAAAATCCTGTGAAACCTGCTTTTGTTTTGAATGCTCTCAAATATATAAGGGTCCAAGCAAGAAGTGAGTTTGTTCCTCAAAGTGTTATAGCTCTTTAGCTATCTGACCCTGACTCAAAATAGGCCCTCAGAGTTCTTTGTTATCTGTTGTTTGATCCTTGCTGCCTGATACTGATTGATGAGCTGTACCTGTATCCCTGTGTGTTAGGAACCTAATAAATACCATTTGAGGTATGGACTTGGGGCCTTTCTCCCTTGAGAGATTAGCCACTTTCCTCCCCAAGCAGATCACGTCTTGGTAGCATTAAGTTCATCCGTGGTGGACGGGGGTACCCTGCAAGCGGAGCCCGCCCCACAGATGATTTGGCATCTCGCTATCTGGTCAGTGTTATGCCAGGCTCCCCCATTCAGAAAAGTGAATAGCAAGAAGTGAAGCATTTCTGAATAAGGCTGTCCTTACTTGGTTTAGAGGCTAGAATATGCATTAATTAGCAATAAAAGAAACACTGATGATGCAATCAGTAGGCATTATTCTAGATATTCCCCTAAAAAAATAAGAAAATTATGCACAGTTGTCTACAGAATGATGATTTTGAAAGGTACAATCAGATTCTACAGGTTTGCTGAAACTTAAAAGTACCTATGATACTTTTTAAAATCTCATGTTATGAAAGTTGGGGGGGGGAAAGCACTTACAGTATTTTAAAAATATGCAATTGAAGTAGAAAACACAGATGGAATATGAATATACAAAGTGAAGACCAAGTGCTTGAAAATACAACTATGCAGATTAAAAGAGCCAGAATATTTTAGTCTAAATTTAAACAAAGAGTTAAATAATATTTCACAGAGAAAAGTAAACCTATTTTTATAGAAAATATTGTTTCAAATATTGATTTCTAAATGTAATATTTCATATATGCCATTTTTAGGAAGATTACTGGGTGATATAATGTATACATATCACAAACCCATCTTTAAACAGATGCAGTAAGAGATCTCATGTAATTATTTCTTGTTATATTCTGAAATAGAAATCAGGGGAGCCACATGAAAATGAAATTCTATAATGAATATTCTGGAAAGTATAATATTATTGTCTGGAAACCTATAATAGATATAATAAGTAACCCACTATGGCACAAAATGTTTGTATAAAAAAAGTAGGGAACTGGCCACTGTAGCTCAATTGATTGAGCATGGGCCTGCGAACCAAAGGGTTGCTGGTTGGATTCCCACTTGGGGTACATGCCTTGGTTGCAGGCCAGGTCCTCAGAAAGGGGTATGTGAGAGGTATACATTGATGTTTCTCTCCCTTTCTTTCTCCTTCCCTTTCCCTCTTTCTAAAAACAAATAAATAAAATCTAAAAATTAAATTGGTATAAAACTGTTATTTCCTGTCTCACCCACTATTTGGATCAACATAGCAATCACCTACTCTGGCTATGTTTTAGGCACCTGAGATGTTGACAAAGGCATTTATGCATTTATACATTGAGTGATTATGTGTCTACATTGTTTGAAATGGTCCTGAATTAAGCCTGTCATTTCAGCATAAACATTAATAGCTCCCTTTTTATCTTCAAAAGTGCCCAAGTTTGTATGATAAATTATTTTGCTACTCTATTTATTCATAGGTGTGTGATGCAGCCTTCTCTGTCTTAACAATCAGTTTCCAACTAAAGTAGTTTTTGAATCTTATCAGTGCTGTGCCACATACAGGTATCTCCTTCCTACTCACTTTTCCTGTTGCATCTGATGTTTGCCAATATAATAATGTTACCATTCAGGGGTGTCCAACCTTTTGGCATCTCTGTGCCACTCTGGAATAAGGAGAGTTATCTTGGGCCACATATTAAATACATACATCATGACACATAATCACAAAAACAATCTCATAATATTTTAAGTAAATTTACAATTTTGTGTTGACCACATTCACAGCCACCCAGGGCTGCATGCTGCCCATGGGCCCCAGGTGGGATGCCCCTACCAAGATAGCCAGTCTTGGAGTGCCAGGGAATCTACCACATTGGCTAAGATGTCACAGGGGGTGGTTCATACACTGAGTGCAGCAAAGCTAGAAAAACAAATGAGCATGTTCCCTGTGGGCCAAAAGCTAGAAAGATGAATGCATAGGGCCTGAGAACCCCAAAAGCAAACAAGATAATTGGATAGGAAAGAAGCCCTCCACTCCATGCCCCTGTAAGAACTGTGGACTTGAGCAGGAAGAAGATAGCCTTTGAGACAGGAGTCCACGATTGTCCCAGGTTGCAGAACCTGAATAAAACTATTTCCTTTTCATCGGTCCTGTCCCACAAGTTTAGCTTTCACTGACACAGGCAGCCAAGCCTGCATTTTGGTTACAATAAAAAGTTAAACAGTGATTAACAACAATATGAGCTATGGGGCAGGCAATTGTCAGAATTCAGATTTGGCCTTGGCTACCCGTTAGCTGCATAACCTTAAATAAATCAGATATCCTCTCTGGATTTGGATTGCTAACCTCTAAAATGGGAAGAACAACAGAATCTACTGTAAAAATGAAAGAGTTTATATATGGAAAACACTGGAAAGCTGTACTTAGTGAGCATGCTGCCATTGTGAACTCTATTTCTGTCTTGGGTATACCCAACTTTTCACTTTGTATAAAACAGTTGGAACAAGTTTCCAGATTTTACAATTCTTAAAACATTTCCTAAACTATAGCCCTTATTCCCATTGTCCTCTCACATCACAGTCTGAGCCTGCAGCCCCAAAAGATATTCCTCACCGCTTGGAGGAAGCTCTTTCAGAGAATCCAGAGTCACTCAAGAATCAGAATGGCTGTTTCCAATAAATTAGCAAACAACAAGTTTTGCTGAGGATGTGGAGAAAAGGGAATCCTCAAGCACTGTTGATGGGAATTCAGAATTGTGTAGCACCTCAGAAAGTAGTATGGAGTTTCTCCAAAAAATTAAAAATGGAACTTCCTTCTGATCCAGTGATCTCACTTTTAGGAATATTCTAAGAAACCTACAACACTAAAAATTTGAAAGAATATATGCACCCCTATGTTTATTTCAGCGTTATTTACAATAACTAAGATTTAGAAACAGCCAAAGTGTCCATCAATATGTGAATGGATAAAAAAGTTGTGGTTCATTTACACAATTTAATACTACTCATCCATAAAAAAATAAAAAAAGGCATCTTACCTTTTGCGACAGCAAGGATAAACCTGGAGATTATATGCAAAGTTAAATAAACCAGTAAGAGAGGGACAAAGGCTATATGATTTCACATATGTGGAATGTAATAAAAAAATAAACTGAAGAACAAAATAGAAACAGAGGCACGGATATATGGAACAAACAGCTGTCGGAAGGGTGGCGGTTGGGGGATTGGATGAAAGAAGGTTAAATGGATATACACACACATATACATATATATGTATATATGTGTACATATATGTATACATGTGCACTTATGCATACATTTATAATTCATAGACACAGACAACAGTACAGTGACAGCCAGAGGCAAAAAAGTGGCGGGGCATAGGTGGGGTGGAGGTGGATGAAGCAGGGAAACAGAGAAAGAAAGAGACTTCTCTTGGTGAGACGGGCACATGATACAGTGTACAGAACCCGTTTTATTGAGTTATATATTTGAAACCTGTACTCCAATAAAAGAAAAACATTCTAAACTGAACTGTGCACAGAGGAAGAGAATTTTATTTTTCTTCCCACCAGTGCTGAAGTTCACTGGAAAATTACAGTTTTAGACAGAAATTAGCATGCTGAGAAAGAGAAAAATGAAGTAGAAATATAGAATGATAACCTGAGACAATATAGCAAAAGGGATTATCAGAGAGAAATCTGCAAAGCAAAGGTAAGGAATCTGTGCCATAGTTTAAACTAGACCCCTAATGTGTGAGGACTACTGCCAGTAAAATGTGTCCCAAACTTCATAAGCTGCCAAGGCTGAAGCTGTCATTTACTTTTGTGCCTGCTGATGCTTGTATCATAAGTCAGAGAATTGAAGCCTGAAGACGAAGAACACGACTTCCTTCCTATGTAAACATGAGACAAAAATTCAGGCTGAATACCATACTTCTTTGATCTCTTGGCTGTCTAGATTCATGCATTTGCTAACCACTTGTTTTTTATTAATAATGCCATTAATTTTAAAAATAATATTCAAAAATAAGAATGGGAATGACCTATTGGAAAAATGTAGTAGCATAAATAATATACAATATAACAATTTGGCAAGAAAGAGCATGGATTTGGCAGACAGATTATGCATGTATCTGCTAGAAAATTGTATGGCAGAAAGTCAAGTACACAAAAGGCAATATGTACAGATGAGTAAAAACAAGAAGAGCTTGTGAGCTAATAAAAGGACAATAATATGCATTACATAAATTTTGCTCAAAAACATTGCCAAAATCATATTGTGTATGTGCTCTGGCTGGGAATGCTTTAAGCATAGTCATGGTCTCCTGTGCCAATTAGTCAAGAGACAAATATTCTCAGAGGCAAATATAATGAGACTAGTTATTATGAAGATGTAAGTCAACTGTGTAGGAAAAAAAGTGTGTGTGTTACAAGCAGAATGTTGAGACACTTTGCCCTTTTTGACCAGCTGTGAGAATTCAAAGTCCCTTTTCTGGCAAGAAGTTTGCACATCCAAAAGGCAGGTGACTCTTTGGGTGACCTTGCTGTTGAAAAGAGGTGAATGGCCTAGGGCAGCAACAGGATCTTGACACTGAAGTTAAAAATCTCTCATTGCAACTCTCTAAGCACTTGGCCCAGTAAACTGTTACATTTGTCAAATTAGACAGAAATAGCTCATTCAATCTGTCATTGTGTGAAAAATTAAAGAAAATGAAAATAAGTATACCATATAATAAATGATTTACAAATTTGTCACCACTTAGTTATTGTAGTCCAAGCTGGCATAAAATAAAAGTTATGATGTTAAAACCCGTGATGTTCTGAGATGTGAAACTGTTTCAGGGTAACTAGAGAAATACTTTTAGATCTAAAATTAGTGGTAGCCCTCATTTTAAGTTAGTAAAATGGACTGTTCAACCCTATGTAGATGCCATGTTTAATTTTTTCTCTAAGATATGATATTAAAATGATCCTGAGACTTTTCTACTATTAACAATGGATGTAATTATAGCACTGTTCATAAACGAGCTATATACTGAGTGTTTACTATTCACCAAACAGTATACTAAGTAGATTAAAGCAGTATACTAAACAGAATAGATGGCATATCTAATCACATACTAGCACAATCAAGGGAGATAGATACTATCAGTGTTTTCATAGAGTAGAAAACAAGCTTAAAGAAGTATCAAATTATTTAAAGCTGCAGAAATTATTAGTAAGTGGCAGAGGTTCTACTTGGATCCAAACACAGAGTGAAAAATAAAATCCATCATGCCAATATTGCATACCCTGAAAGTAACTCAGCTGGAATCTGGCTTAAGCCTTTCCAGACACAGTGGACATATTCTGTACTAAAAGATAAAGACATTAAAGAATTTTGAATATTGACTTTTTATTTCACCATTTTGCCAAATTCACTGATTAGGCCCAATAGTTTCTGGTGGAGTCTATAGGGTTCTATGTACACATGATAGTACACATAGCTCCCTTTTAAAACTGTTATCTGCAAACAATGTATTGCTGTACCAGCTGGCATTGTTGGGAGAGGCTGTGCTCAGCTTCAGTGAATTTTTCTGAAGACTCTTTCAAAGCGGTTGCACATTTCATGATGGGTGATTTATGAGTGTACTCACCTACATTGCACTGAGTGTTTGGCAGTTTTTGACGTAAAATTGCATGATCCCCATTCTCTATCCTGTGTATTCAAACAATCTAACACCAAGCAATTTTTTATTACCCTGGGTGAAAAAAAGTCCTCCAAGGGAGACATTATGCCAATGTGGAAGAGGAGAAACAAGAAACAGTAGAAGAACTAAAAAGCACCAAAATTGTTCAGTTCAAAAACTGCTTTGAGCAATGGAAAAAAAGTCTCGATATGTGTATTGCATCAAATGGAGAGTACTTGGAAGGTGACTGAAGTTTAAACATGTAAGAATAAATACACAAAATTTTTATAAATAAATTCAATTTGGGGTCCCCTTCATATATCATAGACTACTTAGACTTTAAGCTATAGAGTCCTATCTTGAAATGAGTATATATATTCTGAGATGATAAAAGCGTCAATTAGGGAGGAAATATTTCAATTCTCAAATAAGTAGGCAACTAATAATATACTTTTAAAGCACAAAAGTAGATAATATGTCATCAGTGAAAATGGCAAGGTAGATAGCTCCAAGTATCTGACCTTCCAGAGAATAACCTAATAATTTACTAAAATCAATCAGAATCAACTTCGTAAAAACTCATGAAAACAGTCAAAAGTCTAAGTAATATAGCAAGCCCTGAAACAAGAAAAATAATTGAAAATGGTAGGCTTATTCCTGGTCCCAGTCATATTAGTGGTCCCAGCCATAAACCACTTCTTCCTTCCCAAAGGCAGGCATCCGTCTCTCAGCTGCTACTCTCAGTTTCTGGGAGAGAGTCTGATTGGCTCAGCTCAGGTGGGGAAAGGAGGAGGGTCCAACTCCAGGTTTGAAGTGGGACTTTCCATAAAAATAACACTGTTTAAGGAAGGAGACATTGTATGATGGATGTCTCTGGGAATATCCAGAGAAATTTGGCTCAGTAGATTTCCCTCCAAGTATCCAACTTCAAAGGTAAAATGAATTCAAGTTTTATTCCTTTTATATTAATAGGAAAAATTGGTGGAATATCAATATTTTCCATTTAGAAGAAAATTATATCATACTTTGTTAGTGTTTTTCTTACTAGACTTTAATTAGAAACAATTAAAATTACCTATATTAAGGGAGAATTTCTGTTACAGAGAAATTAAATAGTATTAATACAATACTGAATTTCTATTCATATATTTTAAATAGGTGATTGGTATGCTAATATGTCTAATAATTATTTTCTATTAAAAAAACAAGCCAAGGTGTTTTAAAAAATTCTGTTGATTTATTCTTCCCAATCTTCTTTATTTAAAAATTAAAAAGTAACATGCCTAAAAAGATATAAAGTACTTCATTTTAAAAAAAGAAACACTGATCAGAGCCTTCTAGCTACAGCAGAATAAACATAGTTCATAATTGGGAACTAAGCATCCTATTTGAAAAACAAAATAAAACAAACAAAAAAAAACCCCTTATATTTGCTTTGGATATAAGAAAACCATGTAGAATAGCATCATTTCAGAAAAATTATCTCCATGTGAGAGTACCAAATTCTGAAGAAATAAGAAAGCATTTACTGAAATAAAGGAAAACTCTCAGCAAAAGGATAAAATTTGTAGATACATGTTTTTCTGTTTCTAGATGTGCTTCCTCACCTCAGAGAGCCTAATATTACTCTTTATATTTAAACTGAAAGAACCACCCTCTGTACCCAAGTCTGAATCTTAATCTCCTCTGCATAGCACGCAGATAAAGCCTCTGTCAATTAAATTTGGCTCCCAAATACAATATGGAACCATCCAGGAGTCATCAGCAATTCTAAACAAAGGCATTATTTGCTCAGGAGCAACAGAGGGTCCAGGCCCATACTTCTACACAGAAGGGGCTTATGCACACCACCACAGTTACAATAATGAAGAGAAGTGAGGTCTTCAAACAATTTTGCTTGGGTATACAGTTAAAGGTCATGCAAACACTAGGAAGCCCCTTAAACATTTTGAGAGCTAAATATGAACATTTCCTATCTATGTAAGTTTAAATGGTAGCGAAAGATTTAACCCCAACCTGTTGTATATTTTGGCATTTAAAAAATGAAATGGTCAGATCGTTCTTTTTTTCTATTTAATTTTGTTGTATTTTTTTCTTTACCATTTAGTTCCCTTATACCTGTCCCCACCCCTCAGCATCACCACACTGCTCTCCATGCCCATGAGCCCTTTTTCCTTTTTGCTCAATCCCTCCATTTCTGTACCACCCCCCACACACATTAGCTTTCTCACTACTCCCCATCTATGAGCCTGTCTGTCCCTCTTTTCCTTGTTACTTCAGTTTGTTCATTAGATTCCACATATGAGTGAAATCATATGGCATTTGATTGATGGACACTTGGGTTGCTTCCATATATTGGCGATTGTAAATAATGCTGAAGTGAACACAAGGTGCTTATGTTCTTCCGAATTAGTGTTTTGGGTTCCTTCTAGTATATCCCCAGAGGTGGGATTGCCGGGTCAAAAGGAAGATCGATTTCCATTTGTTGAGGTATCTCCATACTGCTTTCCACAGTGGTTGTACTAATCTGCATTCCCACTACAGTGCAAAAGTGTTGCCCTTTCTTCACATCCTCAACAGCACTTGTTTTTTAATTTATTGATGATACCCATATTGACAGGTGTGAGATATCTCATTGTGGTTTTAATTTGCATTTCTCTGATTAGTGAAATAAATATGTCTATTGGCTTTGTGTATGTCCTCTTTGGAAAAGTGTCTATTCAGGTCCTTTATCCATTTTTTAATTGGGTTGTTTTTTTGGTGTTGAATTTTGTATATTCTTTATACATTTGGGTATTGACACCTTATCAAATGTATTGGTGAATATGTTCTCCCATTCTGTGGGTTGTCTTTTTATTTTGTTGATGATTTCCTTTGCTGTGCAAAAACATTTCAGTTTGATGTAGTCCCACTTGTTTATTTTTTCTTTGGTTTTCCTTGTCTGGGGAGATATATCCAATAAAATATTGCTACAAGCAATGTCTGAGATTTTGCTGCTTATACTTTCTTCTATGATTTTTATGGTTTCAGGTCTAACATTTAAGTCTTTGATCCATTTTGAATGTATTCTTGTGTATGTGTGGTGTAAGAAGATGGTCCAGTTTTTTTTTCCTGCATGTATCTGCCCAAGTTTCCAAACACCATTTATTTAATAAACTATCTTTAGCTCATTGTATGTGCATGCTTCTTTTGTCAAATATCAATAGACTATAAAGGTATGAGCTTATTTCTGGACTCTCTGTTCTGTTCCATCGATTTATGTGTCTGTTTTTATGTCAGTACCATGCTGTTTTGATTACTATAACCTTATCATATCACTTTTTATTAGGTAACATGATTCCTTCAACTTTGTACTTCCTTCTCAGGATTACTGTTGCTATGTGGGGCCATTTGTGGTAATATATACATTTTTGAAATATTTGTTCTTGTTCTGTGAGATGCACCATTGGAATCTTGATAGGAATTTCACTGAATCTGTAGATTGCTTTGGGTAGTATGGATATTTGAATGATGTTACTTCTCCCTATCCATGAACAAGATATGTGCTTACATTTTATTTGCATCTTCTTCTATTTCTGTCTTCAGTGTCTTATGAATTTCTGAGTACAGGTCTTTGACATCCTTGGTTAGGTTTATTCCTAAGTGTTTTACTCTTTTTGTAACAATTGTGAATGGGATTGTTTTCTTAATTCCCCTTTCCATTAGTTCATTATTGACATATAAAAATACACCTAATTTCTGGATATTAACTGTACATCCTGCTACGTTGCTGAATTCATTTATCAGTTCTTACAGTTTCATGGTGGAATATTTGGGGTTTTCTATGTACAGTATATTGTCATCTGCAAATAATGACAGTTTTACTTCTTACTTTGCAATTTAGATACCTTTTATTTCTTCTTATCTGATTGCTGTGGCTAGCACTTTCTGTACTATGTTGAATAAGAGAGATGAAAGTGGACAATCCTACCTTCTTCCTGATCTTAAGGGGAAAGGTTGTAGTTTTTGCTGATGAAGTATGATTCTGGCAGTGGGTTTGTCATATATGGTCTTTGTTATATTTATGTATGTTCCTTCTAATCCCACTTTCTTAAGAGTTTTTACTTTAAATGGCTACTGGATTTTATCAAATGTTTTTCTGTAACTATTGATATAATC
>PVKM010021886.1:0-22250 GCA_004027735.1 Carollia perspicillata | reverse complement strand
AAAAAACTATGGTACATATATACAATGGAATTCTATGTGGCAGAAAGAAAAAAAGAGCTCCCACCCTATGCAACAGCATGGAAGGAACTGGAAAGCATTATGCTAAGTGAAATAAGCCAGGCAGTAAAGGACAAATTCCATATGATCTCACCTTTAACAGGAACCTAAGCAACTAAACAAACAAGCAAGCAAAATATAGCCAAAGACATTGAAATAGAAAAGGGGATGACAGTATCCAGAGGGGAGAGAGGAGGGAATTTCAGGGAAAAAGGGAGGGGATTATAGGAACAAGTATAAAGGACACATGGACAAAACTAAGGGGGGTGGAAAGGGGAGGGAGGTGGAGAGCACTGGGGGTCGTGGACTGGGACGGGAGTAAAAGACAGAAAACTGTACTGAAAAACAATTAAAATAAAAACAGTATAAAATGCAAAAAAATAATTATTATTCATTAAAAATGTAACTATTAAATGCATTTTTCTGAAAGTATGTTACAAATTTTCAATAAAACATTGAGAGGAATAAATGGAGGAGGAAAAGAAGAAGGGGGGAGGACATGAGAAAAGCAGGAAAAGTGAAGAAATTGAGAAATCAAATTCAATAATTCATATGTGCACAAAATAATATAAAGTTTATAAGGTACATATAAAAATATTCCAGTACACCTATAAAGGTGACATGGTTCAAAAATTTTAGGAGCTAGGTATACTTAACAAATATTTGGTTTTTAATATTTGTTACAGACAAACATTTAGTTTACTTTTACCATTCAAGCTGATGCAAAATCTAGTAGACATTTGATGACTCCCTGAAACAAGCAATTCTAATAAATATTTGTTGATTCAAATAAACTTTGAGAGCTTATACTACCTAAAGAATTATACCAGAATCTGAGGATGCAGAGAGGCAGAGTATAGACCCCATCCTTGAGAAGTTTACAGTGTGTTTGAAGAAATGGACTGGTAAAATTCTTGTAATAATAATATTTTTTGAAAGAAGTTATTAAATCAAGAGGTTGTTGGAGGAAAAAGATGTCTGGTAAGAACCTGTTTCTTCAAGATTTAACTCTTTTGTTGTCGCTGTTGCTCACAGTCTCTGCTTTACATTCCTATGGTCACACACGCTTTAAAAAAATATGCTCACACTTGCAAAATACCCATACATCAGAAATTAGAAGGGCATAATACAAGGAGCCTACAGACTTCAAAGAATATCTTAGGTTTCTGAACAAAACAAAACCAATCAAATATTGAAATTTTCTTTGTTCAAAACATGAAGATATTTTATTTCAATAGCATTTAAGGGTTTTTTTGTTTGTTTGTTTGTTTTTTTGCATGGGGGGACTTTTTTAAAGGAACACTTTAGAGGCAAAAATAAGCTTCTTGTGTTGCCAGAGGCAGGGCCTGGCTTCTTTTCTTTAAAAGCTTTATTTTTTTAAGATCTTATTTATTTTTGGACAGAGGAGAAAGGAGGGAGAAAGAGAGAGGGAAACAGAAATATGTGATTGCCTCTCACATGCCCCCTACAGGGTACCTAGCCCACAACCCAGGAATGTCCCTTAACTGGGAATCAAACCTGTAACCCCCTGGTTCACACACTGGTGCTCAATCCACTGAGCCACACCAGCCAGGTCAAGACAGGGCAGTTTTTAATAGCATGAGGATACCTCCTTGGTGGATTTCCCCCTCAGCGTTTTTTAAAGTGATTCAACTTGAATTTTTTTCTACTCTAGTATATTCCAAGGTGGGGCATGCAGGAAATAATTTTAGCTGGTAAACAGGGATTACATTAACTAACTTGAGAAATACAATTTTTCCCATTATCTTTTATTAATACTGAGTTTGACAAGAAGAGAGTCTCATTTTCATGCTAATATGTCTTAACACCTCTGTAATTTCTAGTAATCTTCCTTTGTAACAAAGAGTCAGTCAAGCCTTGAATTCAGAATTCAAAAGTATCTAGCTGGAACTTAATGAAAAAGTTTACATTCTGTGGTATTTTTTTATTATTTCACTTATATGTGAATTCTTTTTTTTTTATTTTAAGTGTTGTTCAAGTAGAGTTTTCTTTTACCCCCATCCCAATCCACTCCCCTAGTCCTCCCCACCTCCCTCCCATTTCCACCCCTGCCTTGTTTTTGTCCATGTGTCCTTTATACTTGTTCCTGTAAACCCTTCTCCTTTTCCATTGAAATTCCCTCCCCTCTCCCCTCTGGTCACTGTCAGCCTAGTCTCTATTTCAGTGTCTTTGGTTATATTTTACTTGTATTTTTTGGTTAGGTTCCTGTTAAAGGTGAGAACATATGGTATTTGTCTTTCACCTCCTGGCTTATTTCGCTTAGCAAAATGCTTTCGGGTTCCATCCATGCTCTTGCAAAGGGTAGGAGCTCCTTCTTTCTTTCTGTTGCATAGAATTCCTTTGTATAAATGTACCATAGTGTTTTGATCCATTTATTTACTGATGGGCACCTAGGTTGCTTCCAGCACTAGGCTATTGTAGATTGTGCTGCTATGAACATCGGGGTGCATAGGTTCTTTTGGATTGGTGTTGCAGGGTTCTTAGGATATAATCCTAGCAGTGGAATTCCTGGGTCAAAAGGCAAATCTATTTTTAGTTTTCCGAGAAATCTCCATACTGATTTCCATAGTGGTTGTACCAGTCTGCAATTCCACCAATGGTGCATTAGGGTTCCCTTTTCTCCACAACTTCTCCAATACTTGTTGTTTGTTGCTTTGTTTATAGTTTAAAATATTTTTGATGCACATTTTGTGTAGGCAATTCTGAAATTTAATATTTTTAAAAGATTACAAAAATGGTACACAAATCTGACCTTAGTAGAATAACACAACTGTATATTAACGAAACATATGAATAGACCATAGTTACATCTGATTGCCTTATACATTCTTCTTTGAATCAATTACTTAAAAATTAGCTTATTTAATTCACACTTTTTTATCACTAATTTGACAAGAAAATTTTAAAGAGAAGAAATGTGTGACTCTATTTCAACTAATTTTTAAATGTTTTATAATTAAAAGCATCTTTAGTTATTGAAAAGTACAATTAAAATGATTCACTTTATAGTAAACACTGTTCAAATGTAGTATTCAAAACATCATTACTGTTTTTTAAAACTTTGCTCCCTTAATCTACCTATTTATATTGAGGCAAATATCTATCTTGGATGAATTTATTTTACTCTCAATTAGGAAAGTTCCAGTATAATTTAAAAAACATATTTTCAAGATGTATTCTATTTTTCATTGCCAGAAATGGAAATTTTATAAGAAATAAATTAGTTAGATAATAAAATTGTGATTGACTAATTTCCCTGAAGTCATATATAAACTCTTAAGAATTTGTTACTTAGGGAGATCTAAGATGATGGAAGAATAGGTTAAGTGTTTTGCTTACCTCCTGCCAGAGCCAAATCAAAATTACACCTAAATTTATACATCAATAAACCTAAATAACCAACTAAGCACTAGCTTAATAGAAGTCTTATAACTAGGGATATAGAGAAATCATTCCAAGAATAGCAGAAAGAGTGGAGATGTAAAAAAAAGCTGGCCCCACATCCACATGTGGTGGTTGAAATTCTAGTGGGATATCTCAGATGCAAAATTCTCCCATGTGGAGCAAAGGGTCCCCACCTCACACTGGGCTTTCCAGCCTAGAACACCAGTGCCAGAAAAAAATCCCACATTACATCTGGCTAAATATCAGCAGGGATTTCATACTTACAAATAATCACTTTAAATGTAAATGGCTTACATGTTCCAATTAAAAAACATGAGGTTTAGCAATAAAGAAGAAAACCAAACCCATATATCAAAATATAGTGTCTAAAAGAAACTCACTTCAGATCTAAAACAGAAAGACTGAAAGTAAAGGTGTAGAAAAATATATTGCGTGAAAATGGGGTAGCAATACTTATATCAAATGAAACAGACTTTAAAGCAATACCTATAATAAGAGACAAAAAAGACATTATATAAGATAAAAGGGTCAATCCAACAAGAGGATATAATCATAGTAAATATTTATGCATCCAACATAGGAGCATCTAAATATGTAAAGCAAGTCTTGATGGACATAAGGGAGAGATGGGGAGTAATACATTCATAGTAGGAGATTTTAACACCACATTGACATCAATGTATAGATCTTCCAGACAGAAAATTAACAAGGGAACAGTGGCCTTAAATGACACACTAGATCAGAGCAATTTAATTGATATTCAAAGAGCTTTTCACCACAAAAGAGCAGAACATGCATTATTCTTAAGTGCACATGAAACATTTTTTAGGATAGACAACATGTTATACCACAAAAGAAGTCTCAATGAATTTAAGGAGATTGAAAGTACATCAAGCATTCCCCTCTAATCAAAAGCAGCGTGAACTTAAAAAAACAATTACAAGAAAAAAATAAAAAGATACCCAAACACAGGGGGGATAAATAACATGTTACTAAACAATGAATAGACTCTCAATCAGATCAGAAAAAAATCAGAGTTCCAATCAAGATGGTGTAGATAGACATGCCTCCTTTCCTCACACAACCACAAAAAAAGTTACAACTAAATGTCAAGACAGATAACACATAGAACTGTCAGAAAATCAAACTGTGTGGAAGTTCAATAACCAAGAATTTAAAGAAGCCAGACAGGTAGCAGGAGCAGAGACGCTGAGATGAGGAAGAGAAGCAAGGAGACACTGTGTGGCGCAAAGAGGCAGCAGTGGCTGAATGGGCATGGGTGGTCTCACATTCACACATGGTGGATAAAAACTGGGAGGGACACTTTGGGAACAAGTGATCTAAGCCCCAGGCCAGACCACACAGCACAGGGATCCATCCAGTGCTGGGAAGATAAATCCTCATAACTTCTGGATATAAAAACTAATGTGAATTGGGACAGTGGAAGTAACTGCTGGATTATCAGGAAACTTCACTTAAAGGGCCTGCATGGTCTTAAAACTTATGCAAACCCACCGACTATGGGATTCAAAACCAGGGTAACAACTGGAAGGGCACCAGTTGCATACAAGGAATGAGTGAAGTGACTAGAAATGGGGCAAGTGGCAGGCAAACCCACAAAAGCCAGGGCACAGCCCACTCTCTGAGCCATCCCCCAACAGAGAGCCACAAATCAATAAAGTGTGTTGCCCCATGCTGGTGATTACCCAAGGCTCCATTCCAAACAATGTTCTACCTAATACAGAGAAACAAACACAGGAAGATTTCCAAATTGAGGAGACAATGAAATATAGGCCAAAAGAACTAAGCAAAGAGGAGATAGCCACCCTATCAGATGCAAAATTCGAAACACTGCTGATCAGGATGCTCAGAGAACTCACTGAGTATGACAAAAACATAAAGGAAGAAATGAAGGTTACACTAAGTGAAATAAAAAAAATCCACAGGGAACCAAGAGTAAAGGGAAGGAAGCTAGGATTCAAATCGATTACATGGATCATAAGAAAGAAATAACTATTCATCCAGAACAAAAAGAAGAAACAAGAATTCAAAACATTAAGGAAGAGTAGAAGAAGACTAGGACATCTCCAAATGTGCCAATATCTGAATCATAGGGAGACGCTAGAAGGACAAGAGGAAGAGCAAGAAATTGAAAATTTAATTGAAAAAATGATGAAACAAAATTTCCCTAATTTGGCAAAGGAAATAGATGTACAAATCCAGGAAGCACAGAGAGTCCCAAATAATTTGGATCCAAAGAGGACTGCACTAAGACACATCATAATTAAAAATACTAAAGGTTAGGACTTCCAGCCAAGTTGGAGACATATGTAGATACACTTCACTTCCTCCCTCAACCAAAAGAAGGACAACAACCAATTTAAAAACAAACACAACCAGAACTGCTAAAAAATCAAACTGTATAGAAGTCCAACAACCAAGGAGTTAGAGAAGAAACATTCATACAGACTGTGCCACAACACGGCGAACTGGGTTTCTCCACCCTGATGAATACCTAAGGCTCCACCCTTACAACATAACAGGTGGGCTGAGACAACAAAGTATGGCCCAAATCAAAGAACAAACCAAAATTCCATAAAAAGAACTAAGCAACGAGAAGATAGCCAACATATCTGATGCAGAGTTCAAAACACTGGTAATTAGGATGCTCCCAGAAATGGTTGAGTACTGATGCAAAATAAAGGAAGAAGTGAAGACTATACAAAGTGAAATAAAGGAAAATATACAGTGAACCAACAGTGAAAGGAAGGAAACCAGGACTCAAATAAACAATTTGGAACAAAAGGAAGAAATAAACATTTGACCAGAACAGAATGAAGAAACAAGTATTCAAAAAAATGAAGGAACTTCTGTGACAACTTTAAATGTTCCAATGTTCAAATCATAGGGGTGCCAGAAAAAGAAGTAGAGGAAGAAATTGAAAATTTATTTGAAAAAATAATGAAGGAAAATTTCTCCAGTCTGGCAAAGGAACTAGACATAAAGGTCCAGGATGCTCAGAGTCCCAAAGAAATTGGAGCCAAAGAGGAAAACACCAAGACAGATCATAATTAAGTTACCCAAGTTTAAAGATAAGAAGAAAATCTTAAAAGAAGCAAGAGGAAAAGAGAGACTAACCTACAAAGGAGTTCCCATAAGACTATTAGCTGATTTCTCAAAAGAAACCTTGCAGGCACAAAACGAAGGGCTAGAAATAAATATTTGAAGTCATGACAGGCAAGGACCTACATCCAGCATTACTCTATCTAGCAAAACTATCATTTAGAATTAAAGGGCAGATAAAGTGCTTCCAAGATAAGGTCAAGTTAAATGAGTTCATCATCACCAAGCCCTTATTATGTTAAAGAGATTTATGAGATTTATGTTAAAGAGATTTATTAAAGAGATATGTTAAAGAAATGTTAAAGAGATTTATATAAAAAAAGAAGATCAAAACTATGAACTGTAAAATGACAACAAACTCACAAATATTGACAAATGAACCTAAAAAAAAAAACAACTAAGCAAACAAGCAGAACAGGAACAGAATCATAGGTATGGAAATAATTTGGAGGATTATTATCTTGGAGGTAGAAGTGGGAGAATAAGGGGAAAAGTACAGGAAATAAGTAGCATAAATGGTAAGTACAAAATAGACAGAGGATGTTCACAATAGTATAGAAAATGGAGAAGCCAAAGAACTTACATGCACAACCTATGGACATGAACTAAGGGGCGGGACTGGTGGAGGGAAAAAGAGTACTGGAGATATGGGGGTGAAGGGAGAAAAATTGGGACAACTGTAATAACATAATTGATACAATATACTTCAAAAATAAAAAAGATACCATGAGACAAATGAAAATGAAAATGTAGGCACCCAAAAATCTGAGACACAGCAAAAGCTGGCCTAAAAGAAAGTTTTACAGCAATACAGGCTTCATCAAACACTCAAACTTTACACTTGAAGGAACTACCAAAAAAATAAAACGAAGCTCAAACTAAGTGTTAGGAGGAAAATAATTAAGATTGAAGGAGAAATAAACTGACAAGATAAACATGATAATAATATTTTTAAAAGATTCATCAAGAAAAAAAGGGACCCCAGTAAATAAAATCACAAATAAAAGAGAAGCAATAACTGACACCATAGAAATACAAAGAATTATTTAAAAAGTGCTATGAATAATTATATGTCAACAAATTTGACAGCCTGAAAAATAGTGCATAAAGTCCTGGAAGCATACAATCTCCTAAGACACGTTCAAGAGAAATCAGAAAATCTGAACAGACCAATTACATGCAATTAAATTGAAGCAGTAATAAAAAAACTACCAACAAACAGAAGTCCAAGACCAAATGACTTCACAGATGAATTTTACAAAACATTTAAAGAAATAACACCTATCTTTCTCAAAAAATTTCAAAACTTCAAGAAGATTGATGATTACAAAGTGTGGCAACCATTTTTCTGATCCCAAAGCCAGACAAAGACACTACTAAAAAATATATAAGCCAATATCTCTGATGAACATAGATGTAAAAATCTCCAACAAAATATTAGCAAACTGAATACAGTAATATATTTAAAATATCATACACCAATATCAAGTGGGATTTATTCCTGGAAGGGAATCACTAAATATCTACAGATCAATTAATATAATACACCACATAAACAAAATGAAAGATAAAAAACATATGATCACATCAATGATGCAGAGAAAGCATTTATAAAATCCAGCACCCATTTGTGATCAAAACTCTCTGCAAAGTAGGAATTCGGGGAGGATAGCTCAACATAATAAAAGCCACATAGGACACACCCACAGCTAAAATCATACTCAATGAGGAAAAATAAAGGTGCTTCCTTAAGATCAGGAACAAGACAAGGATGTCTACTTTCACCATTCTTATCCATCATAGTACTGGAAGTCCTAACCACAACAGTCAGACAAGAGGGAAAAAAAGGCACCCAAATTGGAAAGAAAGAAATAAAACTGTCATTATTTGCATATGACATGATACTGTATACACAGAACTCTAAAGATTGTACCAAAAAAAATAAAAAAAAAAACACTACTAAAACTAACAAAGGAATTCAGTAAAGTAGCTGAATACAAAACAAATATGCAGAAATCAGGTGCATTTTTATAAACAATAATAAACTATTAAAAGAAAAACTGAGAAAAATAATATTCACAATTACATAAAAGATATACAATATCTCAGCATAAATATAACCAAGGTGTAAAATACCTGGTCTCAGAAAATTATAAGGCACTGTAAAGGAAGTTGAAGAATATACAAATAAATTAAAGTATATACCATGATGACAAATTGGAGTATTAACATCATTACAATGTCAATACTAACAAAACCAATCTATAGATTCAATGCAATTCCTCTCAAACTACCAATGGCATTTTCACAGAACTAGAACAAATAATCCAAATATTTATATGGAACAACAAATGACCCCGAATAGACTCAATAATCTTGAGAAAAGAGAACAAAATTAGAGGAATCACAATACCTGATGTCAATCAATACTACAAGGTCAAACAGCATGGTAGTGGCATTCAAAAAAGAAAAAAAAATACTTGGATCAATTGAACAGAATAAAGAGCCCAGAAATAAACCCATGCCTACATGGCCAATTAATATTTGACAAATGAGATAAGAACATACAATGTGGTAAAGACAGTCTATTCAATCAATTGAGTTGGGAATAGTGGACACATACATACAAAAAAATGAAACTAGACCACCTTTTTATACCATATACAAAAACAAACTCAGAATGGATTAAAAACTTATGTAAGATTCAAAACCTTGGTGAGTTCCAGCCAAGATGGAGGCATAGGTAGAAACCCTTTGCTTCCTCAAACAACCAAAAGGAGGATAACAACAAATCTAAAATCAATAAACAACCAGTAGTGCCAGAAAATCAACCTGCATGAAACTCCAACAACCAAGGAATTAAAGAAACAGTCAACCAGACCAACCAGACGGGTAAGACAGGAGGATGCAGAGAACCCATGGCAAAGCTGCAGATCATGTGGGTGAGGCTGGCTGAATGGAAAACTGAGACTCAGAGGTGACTGTGGGCTATGGTAGGAATTGCCACAGTGGGAGAAACTCCTAGTCTCAGACAAAGTTGTTGGAAAGTAGGGCTAGATCCCAGCAAGTGACCTGCATTGTTCCCTGGTGACCCTGACCACACAGACAGCACCACAATGCAGCAAAGAGGGTTGCCCTACCCTGGCAAATAAGGTCCCTCTGCCTTACAACTTAACAGGTGCAACAAGACAAAGAAATATTTCCCAAATAAAAGAACAGAGCAAAACTCCAGTAAAAGATCTAAGTGACAAAGAGATAGTTAATCTATCTGATGGAGAGTTCAAAACCCTGGTAATCAAGATGCTTACAGAACTGATTGAGCTTGGTTGCAAGATGAAAGATATCCAAAGTGAAATAAAGGAAAATATACAGGGAGCAATAGTGAGAGAAAGGAAACCAGGGCTCAAATCAATGATTTGGAGCAACAGGAAGAAATAAACATCTAACTGGAACAGAATGAAGAACCAAGAATTCAAAAAAATGAAGAGAGGCCTAGGAACCTCTGGGACAACTTTAAACATTTCAATATCTGAATTTTAGAGGTGACAGAAGAACAACAGCAAGAAATTGAAAACTTATTTGGACAAATACTGAAGGAAAACTTTCCAAAACTGGTGAAAGAAATAGACTTCCCGGAAGTCCAGAAGCCCAGAGAGTCCCAAAGGAATTGGACCCAAAGAGGAAAACACCAAGGCACATTATTAAGTTACCTGGGATTAAAGATGAAGAGAGAATCTTAAAAGCAACAAGAGGAAAGGAGAGAGTTCATGTTCAGTTGTTAACAACTATTAGCAACTGAACATAAAAACAAAAACAGAAACAAAAATAAACTGAGCAAACAACTGGAGCAGGAACAGAATCACAGAAATGGAAATCACATGAGAGTTATTACCAGGGAGCTGGTGGGGGAGAATGGGGGAAAAGGTACAGGGAATAAGAAGCATAAATGGTAGGTACAAAATAGACAGGGGAAGGTTAATAATAGTATAGGAACTGGAGAAGCCAAAGAACTTATATGTACAACCCATGGACATGAACTAAGGGTGAGAAATGCTGGTGGGGGGGTGCAGGGTGGAGGGGAATAAAGGTCAGAAAAAAATGGGACAATTGTAATAGCATAATAAATAAAATATATTTTAAAAAATAAAATAAACTACTGAGCTCCCCCTTTGCTTAAAAAAAAAAACCTCAAAACCATAACTCTGCTGGAAAAAAAATAGTCAGTGATATTTCTTAGTACTATTTCACTTTTACTAATATTTTTTCCTAATGTTTGTCCTTGGGCAAGTGTAACCAAAGAAAGATAAAAAACTGGACTACATCAAACTAAAAGGTTTTCCACAGCAAAGGAACACATCAACAAAATGAAAAGACAGCCTACTGAATGGATGAAACGATTTGCCATATGGGAATAATATCCAAAATTTACAAATTACTCATATTACACAACACCTAAAAAATAAACAATGCAATTAAAAATGGAAAGTAAATCTGAATAAATATTTCTTCAAAGAGTACACATAGATAGCCAATAAACATATAAAAGGATTCTCTACTTCACTAATCAGAGAAATATATATTAAAACTTCAATGAGATATTACCTCATACATTTCAGCATGACCATCATCAAATCAACAAACCAGTGTTGGCCAGGATGTGGAAAAAAATGCATCAGCATGCACTACTGGTGAGAATTCATATTGGTGCAGTCATTATAGAAAACACTATGGAGGTTCCTCAAAAAATTAAAAATGAAACTGCCTTCTGACTCAGTGATTCTACTTCTGTGTGTATATTCAAATAAACCCAAAACAAATTAAAAAGAATATATGCATCTCTATGTTCATTGCAGAGTTATTTACGATAGTCAAGGTAAGGAAGGAAACCAAGTGCCTATTAATAGATGAGTGAATAAAAAATAGTGGTATAGATATATATACAATGAAATATCACTGAGCCAAAAAAATAATGAAATCTATCTGTGAAAGCATGGCTGGACCTAGAGGGTATTATGCTCAGTAAAATAAATCAAACAATGAAAGACATGTACAACATAATTTCCCTTATATGTGAAATCTAAAAAAAATAATAAATGAACAAAATAGATACAGACTCACAGATACAGAAATTATACTGATGGTTGCCAGACGAGAGGGGATTTGAGGGGCTAGGTAAAAAAGGTGAAGGAATTAAGAAGAGCAAATTGGTAATTACAAAATGTAACTACTTTTTACAGAGATGTAAAGTACAGCATAGGGAATATAGTCAATAGTGTTATAATAACTATGTACAGTGCCAGGTGAGTACTTAAAATATTGGAGGGACCACTTTGAGTTTTTCTTCTCTATTCTTGTTTGTTCTGTTAGAGTTATCCCAATTTCCCCCTTCGCCCTCCTGCACCCAGCCCACCCCTGCTCCCACAGTCAATCCCCACACTATGGTCCATATCCATAGGTCATTCATACATGTCCTTTGACTAATCCATTCCCCTTCCTCCCACTATCCCTCCCCCCTTTCTTTTGTAAACTGTCAGTCTGCTCCATGTTTCCATGTCTCTGGTTCTATTTTACTCATTAGTTTATATTGTTTATTAGATTCCTCTTATAGGTGAAATCATATGCTATTTGTCTCTCACTGACTGGCTTATTTCACTTGCCATAATAGTCTCCCACTCCACCCATGCTGTTGCAAAGGGTAGGGATTCCTTTTTCTTTCTTTCTGCTGCATAGAATTCTATTGTGTAAAAATACCACAGTTTTTTAATCCCTTCATCTACTGATGGGCACTTAGGCTGTTTCGGGCACTTAGCTATAGTACAGGATCTGGCAGAAGTAACGCCTGCGTGAGTCCTTTTGGTAGGGTAATAATATGGGTATAATAATTTACAGTTTTAATTTGAACATTTCACCTACAATGTCATATGGTATGCTTGAGTATGATATTGTTATGTTACAGAATTTATTAAAATTCTTTGTAATAAAAGAGGTGTTATTTGTGCCAGAGCCAGTATATAGCACTGCTACAAACATAGAGATGCATAAGTTCTTTTGAATTGGTGTTTTGGGATTCTTAGGTATACTCCTAGCAGTGGAATCGCTGGGTCATAAGACAGTTTCATTTTTAATTTTTGAGGGAATTCCATACTGTTTTCTACAGCGGCTGCACCAATCTGCATTCCCACCAACAGTGCACTTGGGTTCCCTTCTCTCCACATCCTTGCCAAGGGACCACTTCATTAAGTATATGATTGTTTAACCACTAAACTATACAATTAAATCTAATACAAAATAATACTGAGTATAAAAGATTAATTATATATTTGGATGCACTAAAAGTGGCTGCTTTTAAAAGTTTCCTTAAGGAGAAATGTATAATACAGAGTGCTTTTGTGAAGCAAATAAATAGAAATACATAATAAATGGCCAAAAAATGATGCTTAACAAAATTAACCTAAACGTAAAAATCAATTAACTTCAATTCTTCATTGAATTGTCTGGCTGCTTCATGAGAAATTATGCCCAAGAGAAGGGGAAAAATCATTTTCTTTATAAGAAAAGCCTGATTTCTGAGTTCTTACTCTCAAGAACATGAATGTTCATTTTGACTTATAAAATGCCCTACTGTGTCTGTTAATTCATGTGGCTTAGTTTAATTGCTAATTTGGTGTTGTTTCTGGGGTACTCAAAGTTCACTGATGAAGACTCACATAATGAAGTATTATGTAGACTAATTAATGAATGCATAATACCACACAAAGCCATATAAAGTTATTGCAAATGCCTACTGTTATCATCATACATGTCAGACTTAATTTTGCTTGTGAATCCACTGGGCTGGGTATTTCATTTAATATGGTAGTAGCCCACATTCTTCCTCACCTCCTCATTAAGGAAACCTTCTCTTTAGCAGAAAATCAGAGAGAGAAGCTGGATTTTGAATAAGGGAAACCATATATTATTTTTATTAGAGTGTAGTTTATATACAATATCATATGAGGTTCAGGTGAACAACATAATCGTTTAGCACATATATCTTATGAAATGATCATCACAATAAAGCTAATAATTATCTTTCCCTATGCAAAGTTACACTATTGGCTACATTCTATATGCTGTGCATTGAATCCCCATGAGTTATTTATTGTATTGGTGGAAGTGTGTACCACAGCCCTCCCCTCTGGCAACCATCACTTTGTTTTCTTTATCTATGAGTCTGTTTCTGTTCTTGTTTGTTCTTTTGTTTTGAGTTTTTTAATATTCCAAATATAAGTGAAATTATATGGTATTTGTACTTATTTTAATTAACATAACACCCTCTATATACATTCATCTTATCACAAATGGCAACTTTTAATTTTTAATATGACCAAATGATGTTTTATTTTATATTAAACATATTATAATACACACAGCAGATATCTGTATTAATTCATCCATAAATGAACACTTAGATTGCTTCCATATCTTGGGCAATGAACATAGGGGTGAATATATCTTTTTGAATTTATTGTTTTCATTTTCTTCAGGTAGTTACCCAGAAGTGGAATTGACATATTATTGGGTACTTCTTTTTTTTTTTTTTTTTTTTTTCAGAAACCTCCATACTGTTTTCCATAGTGCCTGTACCAATTTACAATCCTAAAAGCAGTACACAAGGGTTCTCTTTTCTTCATATCCTCCCCAACACTTGCTATTTCTTGTCCTTCGATAGTAGCCAATCTGACAGTTGTGAGGTGGTATCTCGTGGTTTTGATATCTCTGTCCCTGATGTTTAGTAACATTCAGTATCTTTTCATATATCTGTTGACCATCTCTATGTCTTCTTTGGAAAAAATGTATAATTAGGTTCTTTGCCTATATTTTAATCAGATTGTTTGTTTTTATCATGTTGAGTTGTTTATATATTTTGCATGTTAACCCCTTATTGGTTATATTATTTGCAAATATCTTCTTCCATTCAATGGGTCACTTTTTTGTTTTGTTGATGTTTTCCCTCACTGTGAAAAACTTTTTAATTTGATGTAATCCCATTTGTTTATTTTTTATTTTGTTATCCTTGCCTGAGAAGTTACATCCAAAAAGATTACTTAGACTATATTGTCAAAAAGTTTACTGCCTATGTCCTTTTCTAGGAGTATTATAGTTTCTGGTCATACATAAAGTCTTTAATCCACTTGGAATTAGAGCTTATTTTTGGTATACAATGTAAGAAAGGTTTGTGGGTTTTTTTTTTTTTTGCATATTGCTGTCCAGTAAGAAAGCCATATATTTAATTTAAATGATAATTCTTTCATTTACTCATCTTTGATTTTGTCTAACCCCATTGAAATTCAGTGTCATAAAATGACAACAGTAATATTCTTCTACTAAACAAACATTGGCTAAGTATATGTTATGCTTCGCTTACTTTTCTAGGCACTGGATATACAAAGGTGGACACAATACAACCTCTGTCTCAAGGAATCAAGTGGGAAGTAGGTTGCTATTGATAAATACAGCAGAATATATGTATTCATATGGGTTTTCCCCTCAAATCTGAGGTCTCAGGAGAGTTACTTAAGAACAGCTCAGTTTCATTGACTTGTAGGCTATTATCTTTCCATATCTTTACCTTACCTGCCTAGCCTAGACAACAAATAACTTCGGACATTTCTAAAAATTGAGTTCACCCTCCAAGTTATCCATTCAGATATATGTCAGAATTTCTAAAAAAAAAATTATAAAATGACTTGTAGTCAGTTGGTAGTATCTACCATTTGGGTGGCATTCCATCAATTTCTCTATAAACAATATTTAATTTTCCTCACAATGCTACAATTAAACCCTTTAATATGTTTCCATAGTAACTGGTTCTTGTTTTCATCACTCTACCTCCTATTAGATTCTTTTTTTTTTAACATGAGAACTATTTTTTATTCTTTTTTTGGTTTGTGTCATAAATTACTTTATTGTTGCTCAATTACAGTTGTCTGCACTTTCTCCCCACCATTCCCCTCCACCCCATCCAAACCCACCTCCCTCCCTTACTTCCACTGTCCCCCTTGGTTTTGTCTATATGTCCTTTAGAATAGTTCCTGAAAACCCTTCTCCCCACCGTCCCCTCCCCACTCCCCTTTGGCTATTGTTAGATTGCTCTTAATTTCAATGTCTCTGGTTATATTTTGTTTGCTTTTTTCTTTTGTTGATTATGTTCCACTGCTGGGATTATACCCTAAGAGCCCTGAAACACCAATCTAAAAGAACCTATGCACCCCTATGTTCATAGCAGCACAATTTACAATAGCCAAGTGCTGAAAGCAACCTAAGGGCCCATCAGCACACAAGTGGATCAAGAAACTATGGACATTTATACAGTGGAATTCTATGCAGCAGAAATAAGGAGCTTACACCCTTTGCAACAGCATGGATGGAACTGGAAAGCATTATGCTAAGCAAAATAAGCCAGGCAGTGAGGAACAAATCCCATTAGATTCTTTGAGACAGGGGCTATGTTGTATCCTATGTTGTATCCCCAGCCTCTATTGAAGGAGATGGAACATTATACATACTCACCAAGTTCTTTTTTTTAATTTAAATTATTTTATTGTTCAATTACAGTTGTCTGTATTTTCTCCTCACCCCTCCATCCCACCCCCTCCAAACCCACCTCTCTCCCTTGCTTCCACCCTTCCCCTTGGTTTTGTCCATGTACCTTGATAGTAGTTCCTGAAAACCAAATTCTTGATGAATAGATGCATATTATTGTTCTCATTTTAAAGGTCATGACACTGAGTTGTGAAGATGTTAGACAAGAATGGAGAGCTAATAAATGGCAGAACTGTCATTTAAGTTATATGATTTGCTTTATTCAAAATCCAGGTTCCCTCTAATTTTCTGCTAAAGAGAGGTTACTATATTGAGAAACTAGGGAAGAACTGAAGTCCATTGCCATAATGGACTTCTAAATGAAGTAGTAAAGATAAAAGTAGGTGTCAAGTATTATGTCCAATTCAATAATGAAGACTTTAGTTTGGGTGCAACCAGAGCTTTTAATTTGATTAAAAGTCATAAAATTAAGAAAATTTGATGTTTCTCAAGTGTTATAGCAAATTAAATAGTACTTTCTCCAAATAAATCTATCATTAAACCAAATATTTTAATATATAGAATGTGTATTTAAATGATAAAATTAAACTAAGTGTTCATCTGCACTTGAGCTATAAATTGGGAATTTAAATTATTTATGAATGTCTCTGTCTATTTAAAATTTTACTAGGCACCATACAGTGGAGTAAGTAGAGAGTCAGCGGTAATCCCTTCAAGAAGCTCACTTTCTGGAAAAGAAAACATTTTAGGAAAATGTAAGAATGCTTGCTGAGCAACATTCTCAATGAAAGTGATTAATGTCAAGGAAGAAAAACCTTCCTCTTAATCTAGAAGGATGAGTGAGGCAAATTTCTCTTCCCAACAAAACAAGCCAAGACCAGAAGAAAAGGAAAATGGGTTCCAGGTGAGAATGCTCTTAGGGAGTTTTATATGACACAAAGAAAAGCAGAACACATTCATTTTCCTTTCCCACCAGCTGTTCTAATGGCATAAAGTGCTGCTGTCCTACTCATATACATCTGCTTGCAGACTGGCATCTGCAGATGATTATCTCCAGGTGTTTGCCTGAAGAAAGATCATGAAAGTCAGTGCAAACTGGAAGCCTGGCCTCCAGGAGCAGATGCTGGCCTATAGGTTTCTGCAAGCCTCTGCAGATATATTTTGAGAAATAAAGTGAGACCAAGTTGCAAAAAACAGAGAGGGTATAAATTAAGAACTTATAAAATTACCTTTAGGATATTTAAATGTATCTATTTAGAAATTTTTTGTATAAAACTTTGTGTGGTTCAAGAAAAAATAAGTTTGGGTTCTATATCTCCTCAAAGAAGAATTGTCCTGCCATTTATACTAGCATTTTGTATTCATTTCAACAACTGGTCTTGAAACTAAGAACTTAGAGATCCCAAAAGGGTAAAATCCATACAGAATTAAGCAAATATGGAAAATTCAAAGTCAATGATGATAGGGATCACTACAATATATTGTTCATCAGTGTATTTTTCCTAGTTGAAAACAAAACAAAATTAAAAACTCAACAAAAAACAGGAGGAAATATGAAGCCTCATATTTATAAACAACTTTCTGAAGAATATTTCTCCAAAGAACACTCCTGAAATGACCCAGATTAAGCTGAGGGAAATAAAACTGGACAGATGTTTAAGTTTCCTGTTAACTAGATATAAATGACACTTATTTGTGCATTCTGGTTGTCCCCATGAGGGTGCTCTTATACTATCTATTATGTCACATGTTGTAGAAGAATTAATTAATCAAAAATCACAGTGATAGTCAAATTCTTATTTTGATGCAGAATATTAATTATATTTATGTGTACTCTTGGCCACACATATTTTTTAAAAGAATGATAGCAAGATATAATAAATGAAAAAGAATGTGGTCTGGTTTGTGCCTTTTCACTAATAAAATTTATATCATTTTTCTATTGTTTATTTTTTATTTATTTATTTACTATTTGTTGAGTATGAATTCTATCTGCTAGTAGTAGCAGAAATAGAAACAAATTACAATTATGCTGATTCTGACCTAAAAATATTAGGATCTATGTAGGGATAATAAAACATGTATATAACCCATAATGTAAGTTGTAAACACAAGTGAGATTTTGGTAAAGCAATAAGTTGGGGGCTGGAAATGTCACTTTCAGTTAGGAGAAGCCACAGGTTTTATGGAGGAGGTTTATTCAAAGTGGTCTTGAAAATGCGTAGGATTTAAGAAGATGAATGTGACAGACAAATACCATTATAGACAGAATGAAAAGCATGATATATGTATGATTCCATTTCTTATTTTGTTTGCAAAATAAGCAGGAAGAGTAGATTGCAACTTCTATGGTAATTAACCATTGACAAAAGAGAAAACAAACATAAATGTTCTCTAAAAGCAAGTTATTTAAGTAAAAATGTAACAATGTGCTTATATGTAGCATTATATTAGAGGTCTTAGCTAACACAAAAGGACAAGAAGAAGAAATAAGGAATATAAGAATTTAAAAAGAAAAATAAAATAGTCATTATTTATTCATGATACAATTTTCTATCAGGAAAATGCAATATTAACTACAGAGCAACATACATAAATAAATAAAAATCCTTTGTAACAGCCAAAACTAAAGTGTAGAAATAAAAAGATGGAGTAGTGCTAATAACTTGAATATATTCGGTACAATATTCTAGGCATATATTATTTCAATTACTCTTCAAAATAACCATATTAAATTTGTGTCCAAATTCATATTGTATTAGTATGCCCAAATTGGAGTTAAGTAAATTAAGACACACCTCGTAAGTGATAGAACCAGTATTTGAATTCAAGCACTTGGATCCAGAACCCAGACTTCTTAAATCCTATCTATTTTACACTATAAAATCCTATTAATAATACCAGCATAGTCACCCTGGCCTGGTGCCTGAGTTGGAGCATTATTCTATGCATCAAAAGATCTCAGATTTTATTCTTGGTCAGGAAACATATCTAAATTGGGGGTTCAATCTTCAATTGGGGCACATAAGGGAGGTAACCAATCATTATATCCCTCTCTCTCTCTCTAACTTCCTCTCTCATTCTAAAATTAATCATTAAAAAATCCTTCGGTGAGGATACAGTAGTAGTAGTAGTAATAATAACAGTAGTAGTAGTAGTAGTAGTAGTAGTAGTAGTAGTAGTAGTAGTAGTAGTAGTAGTAGTAAAATACTAGTATACTCAATAAGATTGTTAGGAATAAATCTAACAAAAGAAGTTTGAAAGATGTAATAAGAAAATTATCAAATTCTAAAAAATGACATAAAAAGTCTTCAAAAATTGGAGAGACAATGTTCAAAGTTAGAAAGAGAGTAGCATCAAGATGCTATTTTTTCTATAATTAATTTATAGAGTCAATGCAAATCCAATCAAACTACCAACAAGTTTGATATATTAAGCTTATCCTAAAATTCATATAAAAGAGTAAATAGCCAAAAATTGCCCATATGAAAAGGTAGAACTTGTTCTAGTATATATAAAAATATAATTACTGACATATTAATTAAAACAATGTGAAGTTTGTGCACAAATGGATCAGTGGGTACTCTGAAACAAGATTGAGAAGCCAAAATGAACCCCACACATACATGGAAGTTTGGCATATAGTATTAAAGTGCAGTGAATAAAGGGTATTCTACTCAGGGAAAAAGGCCAGGAAAACTGGCTATCCATGTGAGAGAAAGTAAAATAAAATCTCTAACACATTCAATACATCAAAATAAATTGCATATGGAGAAGACTTAAATGCACCTCTTTCATGTGAAAATAAGAAAATATGGTAAAAAATACTTATGAATGCATAATATATGAAGTTTGTTTAAATAAAACAAAAAGACTGATAAATTCATCTGCTTTAAAATTAAAATATCTATATAATAAAGGCACTACAAATACTTATATAGAAATCAAATAGGACGAGAATATTGGCAAGGCAAATAACTTAGAGTGTTTCTTTGTTTTTTGTAGGGAAATGGGCAAGGATGTGAATAGACAATTTATAGAACTGAAAACTCACAGGGCAATTAAACCTATGTTACTTTGCTCAGTCTTGCTAGATAGTAGAGAAATGCAAGTGTAAATTAAAATAACAATGAAATAAAGTTTTATGCACTTTAAATTTACCAGACTTAAATGGACATATACAATGCAATTCCACCAATGTAAATTTTAAACATGAAAACCAATACACAATTTTGTTTATACCTTATATCTTCAAAATGTATTTGAAAACATGAAAGGGAGGCAAACACACCAATATTTGAACAGTAATTGCCTATGGAGAGGAAGGAATGTGAAGAAAATTAAAGTAAATAAATAAGGATTTTTTTATTTTTTATTTTTTAATATATTTTATTGATTATGCCATTGCAGTTGTTCCATTTCCCCCCTTCATTACCCTCCACCCTGCACACCCCTCCCACCCACACACCCCCTTTAGTTCATGTCCATGTGTCATAAGTTCTTTAGCTTCTACATTTCCCATACTACCTTGCCCTCCCCCTGTTTTCTGCCTACCATCTATGCTACTTATTCTCTGTACCTTTTTCCCCTCTCTCCTCCTCCCACTCCCCTGTTGCTAACCCTCCATGTGATCTCCATTTCTGTGGCTCCGCTCCTGATTTAGGTGTTTGCTTAGTCTGCTTTTGTTGTTGGTGTTATTGGTGTTATTATTTTTGGTAGATGTTAATAACTGTGAGTGTGTTGTCCTTTCTGTGTTCATGTTTTTTATCCTCTTTTTCTTAGATAAGTCCCTTTAACATGTCATATAATAAGGGCTTGGTGATGATGAACTCCTTGAACTTGACCTTATCTGGGAAGCACTTTATCTGCCCTTCCATTCTAAATGAAAGCTTTGCTGGATAGAGCAATCTTGGATGTAGGTCCTTGCCTTTCATGACTTAGAATACTTCTTTCCAGCAAGGTCTCTTTTGAGAAATCAGCTGACAGTCTGATGGGAACTCCTTTGTAGGTGACTGTCCTCTTATCTCTTGCTGCTTCTAGAATTCTCTCCTTCATTTTAATCTTGGCTAATGTAATTATGATGTGCCTTGGTGTGTTCCTCCTTGGCTCCACCTTCTTTGGGACTCTCTGAGCTCCCTGGACTTCCTGGAAGTTTATTTCCTTTGCCAGATTGGGGAAGTTCTCCTTCATTATTTGTTCAAATAAGTTTTCCACTTATTTCTCTTCCTCTTCCCCTTCTGGTACTCCTATAATTTGGATGTTGGAATGTTTAAAGGTGTCCTGGGGGTTCCTAAGCCTCTCCTCAATTTTTTGAATTCTTGTTTCTTCATTCTTTTCTGTTCGGTTGTTTCTTCCTTCTGGTCAACTCCATTGGTTTGAGTCCCAGTTTTCTTCCCATCACTATTGGTTCGCTGTGCATTTTCCTTCATTTCACTTATCATTGCCTTCATTTGTTCATCTAATTTGGGACCAAAATCAACTAATTCTGTGAGTATCCTGATCACCAGTGTTTTGAGCTGTGCACCTGATAGGTTAGCTATCTTTTGGTCACTTAAAAGTATTGGCTCTGGGGCTCTGAGCTGTTCTTCTGTTTGAGTCATATTTAGTCAGGTAGTGCCTGTTATGTACAGGTGGCAGAGTGTTAGGTGTTTACCAGGGCGGGACAACCTAGTCTCAGGGTTGTGATGCTATCTGTGGGGGTGGGGTCAGAGAGGGAACAATGGCACCTGTTCTGCACTCTCTCAGATTTCCATGCCCTCCACTGCCTCCCACAAGCACCTAGTTTATCTGCACGCAAATGTGTGTCCCCAGTCAGCTAACCGCCCTGCGTGCCTTATGTGCTCTGCTGGTCTCCTCCCCGCATCTGGGGTCTGCAAGCTCTGAGCCACCTACACTCCCCTGCGCTCCCTGGTCTGCCAGCCACTGCCTTTTCCAGCCACGTTCCCTCTCCTCCAACTTCCGATTCCGCCCCTCTTACCAGTATGGTTGAATGGTTGTCGGACTTCCATAGTTCAATTTTCTGTGTTCTGGTTGTGTTATTGTTTATAAATATTTGTTGA
>PVKM010021885.1:0-22242 GCA_004027735.1 Carollia perspicillata | reverse complement strand
CTTCATATTTTTAAAGCATAAATTTATTATAACTTGAATTTTTCAATTAAAAATGATCAGTATGGAAAGGCCCCCATATACATTGGCAGGAAAGAGAGAAACACAGTGACACCTGGGAGCCCTGTTTAGAATGGCCTTACCCAGAGCCAACAGAAAAGTTTATTCTTCTTTCAGCAAGAACGCATGTGTGCACACACAGACAATATGTTAAAGACTAATTTTGCTTATAAAAGGCATGTTTACCTCCAAATTTGCTTTTATAAAAAGTGATTAACGGGGCCTTCTAGTTTTCATGCTACTGCCTGAGTCTCCTTCTTTGTTACTCTCTCCCCGCAGCTATACCCCTCCTTCTCTTTCATCTGCCCTCCGAACCCTCCACCTAGCCCACTTGTAGACCTGGCATTGAGACCTGGAATGTTTCTCTGGATTTTTATTCCAGGGCTTATGTAATATATTTCGAAATGAGGGAGTGTGACGCCCCCAGTTTTGTTCCTCTTTCTCAGAATAGATTAAGTTATTTGGGTTGTGTGTGTGGTTCCATATGAATATAGAACTGTTTTTTGTGTTTCTGTAAAAGTGCCATTGGGATTTGGGGTAGTACAGGTATTGTAATAATATGAAGTCTTCCAATTCACCAAGATGAATGACCTTTTCATTTATTTGTCTTTTTAAAAATCTTTCATCAATGTTTTGTAGGTTTCAATATACAAGTCTGTCACCTCTGATGCAGCCTCTATGGAAAACAGTATGGAAGTTTCTCAAAAAATAAGAAGTAGAATTACCATATGACCTAGCAGTTCTATTGCTGAATACATATCCGAAAGAATTGAAATCATGATCTTAAAGATATATCAGCACTCCCATGTTTATTGTAACACTATTGAAAATAACCAAGATATGCAAACAGCCTAAATGTCCTTTGAGAGATAAATGGATGAAAATGTAGTATATTTTAACCTTATGAAAGGAAATTCTGAAGAATGTACCAACACAGATGAACCATGGGAACATTATGTTAAGTGAAATAAGAAGCCAGTGATGGAGAGACAAGCACTCATGTTTCCACTTACACAAGGTATGTAATATAGTCAGACTCATTGAATCAGTTAATGGGAAGGTGGTTGCTAGGGGCTAGGGAGATAGGGAAGTAGGGAATTACTAATCAATGGGCATATAGTTTCAGTTAAGCAAGATGGATAAGCTCTGGAGATCTGCCCTACAACATTGCAGTTATATTTAATGATAATATGTACAATTAAAATTTGTTAAGAGGCAAATCTCATGTAAAGTGTTCTTACCACAGTAAAATAAAATAAAATTAAAAAATAAATAAAGCTGCTATAAATAAAAAAAGGTAGATGAATAGAGAAACCTGGCTCAGTAACCTGGCCTGCCATTTACGAATTATGCTGGCCTGAGCAACAAACTTACTTTTCCAGAGCCCCAGCTTCCCTGCTGGTGAAGTGACAATGCAGAAATCCCCATCACACAGGATTATCGAAAGAACCAAATGAGAAAGTCTGTGGGGCTGTAATGCTATTTTTCTATTATCCAAAGCTCCTACTGCGGCTCCTGGTGCATGTTTGGTACTGGAGATATATATGTATATATTTATTTAAATATTTTATTATTTTTTTAAAGAGAGGGGAAGGGAGAGAGAAAGAGAGGAAGAGAAACATCAATGTGTGGTTGCCTCTGGAGCACTCCCTACTGGGGACCTGGCCTGCAACCCAGGCATGTGCCCTGACTGGGAATCAAACCAACAACCCTTTGGTTCGCAGGATGGCACTCAATCCACTGAACCACACCAACCAGGGCTGGTAGTAGCAATGTATTTTGATGATTTTTTTGTTAGTATGTGCGTTAGTCAATACCACATTTCCTTCCCTTTTGGTATAACACATGCTATTCAAGAAGGAGACAAAGGAAGTAGAAGAATTATTGATCATTTCTCCTAATTCCCTTAAGTCTGCTTTTACCTTTGCCTTTGTTTAGGGCTCTCTTTTACTTTTAACCTGCAGGTGAGGTATATAAACACTGTTTACAAGGTAATTGTGTTCCTCCATGCTCTTAAAATAGTTTCTTTCATCTTCTCTTCACCAGAATGCTATCACAATGTCTACAGTGGCTTGCCCAAGAGGAGGCCCACTGTCAGTGGAGAAGCACATGTCCATTAACTTGCCCAGGAAGAATTTATAGTTGTCAAGGAATTCTTCTATAAGGAGTGTTGTTCGTCTGATTTAGTTTATCTATTATAAACATAAAAATCTTCCTTCTACACTAAAAATTTCTTAATTTTTCTCAGATAGACATATACATGTTCTTATTAAAAAAGCAGACATGAGAATAAAGTTTAATAAGTTACAAGGCTAACACCTGGAGATTCTTTTAATTAATAAAAACTATTTCACTATATGAGTATACCATAACCCTTCTTTCTAAAGTCTTATTGATTGATACTTAAGTTGTTTACAAGTTTTACGACAGTAATAATGCAGTGATGTATATTTGTGTATACAATGTATTGCCCATATGTTCAAATATTTTCTTTTAATAAATTCTTACAGGTACAATTTCTTAATGAAAGTATGCATTTCTAAAATACCTTTAATACATATTTCTAACATGTCTTAAATAATGGCAGGTGCCAGATCACAAAAGACTTTGTAAGCCATTGAAAGACATTTTAGATTAATGTAAGAATGAGGATTATCCATTTAATTATTTAAAGCAGGAACGTGACATGGTCAGACTTGATCTTTAGATAGCTGTATTGGTCAGGGTTCAGCAGCAGACAGCTGAAGAATCTCCAGCCGGTTTCATCAGAAAGGCATTTATTACAAGGTGTTAAGCAACGTAGAGACTTGGAAGGTCTAAAGAAGCTGGCTGTAGTCTGAGCTTCCAGAAACTATAATTACACAAGTCACATTGTCATGTTGGCTGGTGAAAGAACTGCTATGTTTGTGGTCACCACCTCCTAATCAAGAACCCTACTATGCTGGTCACACTCAGGAAAACTGCTGAATGAGGAGACACTGCTGCTACCAGAGCTTGGGCTTGGCAACCAGAAAGTTAGGGGACAGGTGGACATCAGAGTAATTTTTCCCAAATCTGGCTGGACATCATCATTACTTGGAATGTTTTACAAGGTACAGTTGCTTGGCTTGCATTTCTAGAGACTGTATTTAATTCACCTCAAGCAAGGCTGAGTCAAAGTATAAAAAATAAAACAAAAAAACTCTGCAGGTGAGGCAGAGCCAAAGTCAAGAGCCACTGCACAGGAATCTCCATGAATGCTGCCACAGGATAACCAATTTTCTTTCTTGCCAGTGCTTTCAGAAGAGCTGTGTGACTGCCCCTTTGTCATATTTACTACAATTTTATAACCCAGAGGATAATTCTGCTGGGAAATTCTGAATGGAAAGCCCAGCTTGAAGGTAGATTGGGAAATGTAGTTGTTAAATATGTCAAACTCTGTTCATATTGGCAGAAGGCGCTGAAGTGGTTTTGAGGGAGCTACATTAATTCAGAGTAAAAATAATGAAGGGTGTGATCTCAAAGGACATCGTGTTTGCTATGAGGAGACCAGTGGGGAAGAAGTAGAGGCCTTTGTTATTAGTTCAGGTCTGACTTAGAACACCGATAATAGGAAAAGGGTGGAGAACCCTATCTAGAGAAGATTCAAGAGACAGAATAAGGTGGACTTGGACATTTTAGATATGTGGGTTTATGGAAAGAGAAGAAGATAGAAGGGATTTTGGCTTTGGTAATTTGTTGAATGGTTGGACAATTCATCTTGGGAGAAATAGGTTAAGGTTTAGGTAGAGAACAATGAATTCAGATTTAGCTGTGTTCAGTTTTAGAAGTTTATAGGACATGCAGATGAAGATGTACAGTAGACAGTAGGATAACCAAACCTGGATCTCAAGAGAGAGAACTGAACAGGAGGTAGAGATTTAGGCATACTTGATTTTTAGATTTAATGAATGTCTTGGGTGGATGAAGTAACCAGAGATAGGATCAGGAGCAGAATAATAAGAAATATCAATATTTAAGAGGAGCTTATACCCTTTGCGACAGCATGGATGGAACTGGAGATCATCATGCTAAGTGAAATAAGCCAGGTGGTGAGGGAAAAATACCACATGATCTCACCTTTAACTGGAACATAATCAACAAAAAAAGTAAACAAAATATAACAAGAGTCATTGAAATTAAGAACAATCTAACAATAGCCAGAGGGGAGGGGGCAGGGGACAGTAGGGAGGAGGGTTTTCAGGAACTACTATAAAGGACACATGGACAAAACCAAGGGGGACGGAGGAAGCAATGGAGGGAGGTGGGCTTGGAGAGGGTGGGGAGAAAATACAGACTGAAATTGGACAGTAATAAAATAATTTAAATTAAAATAAAAGAAACATCAATATTTAAAGAAAGGAATGGCAGAGAAAGAGGATCCTACACAGGGGAGAGAAAAACCAATAGATTTTGATCATATAAAAGTCAAGGGAAGAATAGTTGTTTCTCCAAAGAAGACATACAAATAGCTAATAAATGCATGAAAAGATGCTCTACATCATTAGCAATTAGGGAAATGTAAATTCAAACCGCAATGAAATACCACTTCATACCAAATAGGATGGGCATAATTAAAAAAGATGGACAATAGCAAATGTTATCAAGGGTGTGGAGAAATTGGAACCCTCATGCATTGTTGGTGTAGCCACTCTGGAAAACAGTTTGCAAATGCCTTAAAAAGCTGCATGTAGGTTGAACACATACCCCAACAATTCCACTTATAAATCTATACCCAGAGAGAATTGAAAACATTTTTGCATAAAAACTTGTACCTAAATGTTCATAGCAGTATTGTTTATAAGAGCCAAAAAGTGGAAATACTCAGTGCACATCAACTAATTAATGGATAAATGATATGTGATATACCTATGTAATGGGATATTATTCAGCCATAAAAAGTTTTGATACATGCTGCTTTAGCTGAACACAAAAGGCCACATGCCTGATTCCATATATATGAAATGAACAGAATTGGTGAATCTGCACAGGCAGAAAGTAGATTAATGATTGCCAGGGGAATTAAAAATAGGGAGTGCTGGTGAATGGGTAGAGTTTCTTTTTGGAGGTGATGAAATATTCTGAAATTAGATAATGGTAATTGATGCAGAACTTTGTGAATATACGCAAAAACATTGAATTGTACTTTGTAAAAGGATGAAGTTCATGGCATGTGAATTACATCTCAATAAAGCCATTACTATAAAAACTCAAGGGAAAAAAGCATTCAAGAAAAAATATCTAGAGGTCAAAATGTCAATTGCTGTGAAAATGTCAAGCTTCTATTACAGCAAGTAACATTGGCAAGAGCAATTTCAATTGTCTGGTGTGAGTGCAAATTATATTAAAGAGTAAATGGGAAGTGAGAAAATATAGATTGTGTATTTAGATAACTCTTTTAAGAACTTTTTATGGAAAAAGGAGAGAAATAAGGCTACAACCCAATGAGGAAAGATGGAATTAATTTTAAGGAGTAGTTTGTTTTCATTTGGACAGGAAAGAATCATGCATGATGCAATGCTGATAAAGTCAGTAGAATAGGACAGAAGAAGTGAGAGAAAGATACCTAGATTGCAATGCCTAAGAAGTCAGGAGATAAGGTTTGATGTTCGAGAAGGGTAGAGTGTGTTTGTAATTGTTTTGGAAAAAGAAGAGAAAAGATGACCAGGAAATGAAGCTGTTGGGTGGCCCTGGGTCCCATAGAGTCGAGGCATTAAATTTATGGTAGTGGACATTTATTAATTCATTCATATTGTTATTCTCTGAGACGCTACACTGTCCTCACAATAGCATACTAAATGATATGCATTTTGTTCGTCTCTGTGGATTAATAAAGAAAAATTAGAAAAGTGAAGTGAATAGAGATCTTGGTAAGGTCAAACAATCATAAAAAGGACTATGATTGTATGCTTCCTCAGTAGCATCATGCTAAATGTTATGGTTTATAATATCCTCTCAACAACAAATATTATTACCAAAAGAAAAAAGCAGAAGTTTAGAGAGATTAAGAAACTCACTTGTGTTCTTACATTTTGAACATGGCAGAATTGCTATTAAGCCTAGAGTCTCTGAATCCAGAGTACTTGCTGAAACCATTGGACTGTTTGCAGCTACAGATATTGTGTAAATAGCCGAGTGAGAGGATTAGAGGAGAGATGTTGTGGTTATTAGATTGTAATGTTTAAATTTAGAAAATCAGACATGAACATGTCAAGTGACGGCAAAGGAACAGTACCCATGCATGGGATGTGGGTAGCAGAGCTAGAAGGGTGGAGAATGAAATTAGGGAAATAAAGGAAAGTTTCAAGTCCCCTTTTGAGTATATTGTCCACCTGTATGCTCAACTTTCTGGCAACATTGGTAAAACTTGGAGTAGAGAAGAAAACTGAATTAGGTCATGAAGTTTTTAGCAAATGAAAAGATGCACAAGGAAGTTGGTGGAGGACAGTGACGCTGAGAGAATAAACATGGTACAGAATGGTGGGTGAGGATGGTTAGGAGGTAGCAGTGGGACCATATCTCAACGCTGAGAGCTGTGAAGTGTAAGCAAATTAACAGATTCCACAGGAGAAAGCAGGAGGGGAAGAACTATTTTCAGAACAGAACTCAGGTTCAGTTTAAGGCAGTGGGCCTTAACTTTTTTAGGGGGCTTCCTTTTGAAAGGCATTTGAGAATTTGATGAAAGTCACAGACATGTTCCCAGGAAACTGCATATAAACACACATATGCATGAAAATTGTATACAATGTATTCTACTGAATGGAAAATTGATTTCTTTTCAGAGACAAAATGTAAAATCAATTTCTACAAATAATTGCATCTTTCAATCTTGCTTTTTCATACCAACAGCAGTCATTTCCTTAAAAACAGACACAATTACAAGTTATGCAGATTTTAACAGTAAATTTTAATGTGCTTTATAGCAAACCTTAATGAAAAGCAAGGTTTATTCACAAAAAGGAGAGAAAGAGGAGGGAAGGGAGACAAGGAAGGAAGGAAGGGAGGAAGGATGGAAGGAAGGAAGGAAGGAAGGAAGGAAGGAAGGAAGGAAGGAAGGAAGGAAGGAAGGAAGGAAGGTAACTGGATTTTGATGTGTGAAACAGTTGCCCAAGAATTACTTAAACATTTATCTTAATTTTGATGTTAAGAAATATGGAGCACATGACTTAAAAAGGTTGAGTCAGAGGATGGAAACCTGCCCTCTCATTGCTCACTTGTCTGATGAAGGGGCACTTGTGTGGGGAATTACAGTTATCATCAAATTTTCCATGTCGAGTAGTTAAATTCATGTAACATCATTTTTGTTTTCTCAAATCAAATAAGTTACCATTAAGAAAGACTATGACACAGATGCTAACAATGTCAGCAAGAAAATTATAATGGATTTATGTTTTGATTCTAAGTTCACCTGATTAATGTTCAAAAAAGCTTTTGTTTGTTTTTTTAATTTCCAGTTATCTGCAGCTTTCTGCTTGCAGAGACTTTTAAGCTTTGCCATTCTTAATTCTAGACTGTGAAAATACTTCAGTAACATTGGATTTATATAGTGCACTACCTTCAACATTGTCTTCAAAAATGAGGAGCTTGACCAGAAATGTACATACTCTTGCAGTGATGGACTTTGAGTTTGAGTAAATATATATATATTTTACATGTTATATATATATAGTTATATATATGTTCACATGTTATATATGTGTTCACATGTTATATATAGTGATATATATATACAAAGTGTGATATATATATACACACTAATATGGCCAAATATTGCTTTCAAATAAGGCAAATCATGAATAAAATCTGTTATTAAAAAGCATTCTTGCAGGTGCCTTTCCTTTTCTCTCTTTAAAAAAAAAATAAGGTGAAATATTTGCTCTAATGTTAATCAGATGCTTCAAGATTTGCCCTGCAGAAAATCAGAATACTCTGGTATATAAGTAAAGAATTTCACATTCTGCTTTTATTTCTTGATGAAACCGCAGAAAAACTGGTTTCTGATTAAGTTATGAATTTCTCTGTGGAAAACAAAGATTTGATGCCAACATATACTGATGGAGGGAGCAATGAGTCACATAGACACATGGAGCTCCTTTTTTCAATGAGCTATCAAAAATGTCAAGTGTCTTCCATTATCAAGTCTTTTTTGCTTGTTCCTTTTGCTTAGAACATTATTCTTGCAGACATGTGTATAGATCACAACTTTCTTCTGATGTCTGCTCAAATGCCGTCTTAGTGAGGTCCCCTCTTTTCCTTTCATAAAATGTCACTGAGTTCTTCCCCAGCAGTTAATACCCCCTGCACTATGCTTTATTTTCTCCATGCCTTTTATTACCATATGATATCAATTATACTTGTTTGTTTATTGTTTGTTTCTTCCACAGGACTCCATATTCTGCAAGACTTGAGCGGTGGGAGTCTTATTCATTCCTATTATCTCCAGACCCTAGAAGAGTGTTAAACACTGACAATACAAATGTTTCAAACAAATTTTATCTGTGCAGATAATGAAATTTTGTCTGACTATCTACCGAAAAGGTAGGTTCCTGTTTTTTTCCAGTTGTTGCCCTTTTCTGCACACTCCTACCTCCTGCTTGAGTCTTCTCATGAACCCTTCTGGCCTTTCCATCACCACTCTGCAAGCTGCTGTCCTCTCTGCATATTGCTTTGTCTAAAGCACAAATACAGCCTGTTTATTTTCTTCTCTACGGTTATACTAATGTGCTTTACCAAATAGAGGAGGCTTTTATAAGAGGATTCATCAAAGTAGAAGAAGAGGATTTCATAAAAGTAGAAAAAAAACTTGGAATTCAGCTCATTTGACATTATCTGTCACAGAGAGTTCCTTGCCAACTTCTGCCCTTGGCTCTAGCCATCCCACAGGTTGGTACAATCTGTGATTTGTTCTTTCTAAGACCAGAGCCTTTTCTCCCCCCTCCTCTCTTTTCTAAGCCCCAACTACTCCATGAATCCCAACCCCAAAGAAAAAGAATAACTCCTTTCTCTGGCTAGATAGGTGACAAGTTAACATCCCTTAGCATTAACAAAATTCAAGCCAACTGAAAGATTTCTTCATTACCTTATATTACTTGTGATTACAGTACAATTAATGCCAAAGACTTTAGTCTTCTAGAAACAAAGTGATTATTTGTTTTTCCTCTATGTAGGAAAAACAAATAATGTAATCTATGTATGTGTTTCTCCAACACATCTTTCACCCAGATTTCAAATGTTTGTAATTTCAAAAACAATCTCAGTGATTTCTCTGTTTTTCTCTCTCTTTGTCTTGCAATATGAGGATCACCCTGGCTGAGTGCAAACTTGAGGATAGTGAGGAGTAACGCCAAATGTGCAGAAAAGATTGTATTTAATAGCAATTGTAGTAATAGGTAGCATTGGCTTGGACAAGAGTGATGGTTGTGGGTACGGAGAGAAGTGAATGAATTTGAGAGATATTTAAGAAACTCAATCCATAGGAGTTGGGAAGTGAATAGATGAGGAGTGAAGGCTGAAAGATATTGAAGAGTCAAGGATGGATCTTGGTTCCTGGATTAGCAAATTTTTGGCAGTGTTCCAGCCTTTTCAATTCAAGTGTTTTTATAAAACACCCAGTACATGAATTCAAAGCAAACTTTATATTTGCTAGATTCATACTTCCATTTATAGAGACCTTTCAACACAAAAAAACTGTGGCTTCTGTGCCCGTTTTAAAGATAAAAGTAAAACTAGATGATATGGAAGCATCCTTATAATTTACTTCCTTTGAGGTTTAACTGCAAATTTATGCTGAAACAGTGATAGATCAGTTTAATCAAAAGGCAGAGACAATTGATTTAATTTTTTTATTGGAAACAATTCTAGATATTGTAATATGGTTTTGATGACTTGATTGCATGCTATTTAATCATACACTCAAGACAACCTGGACTTATTTCCTGTTAGGATGGAGGCATAGGTAAACATGCTTCACCTCCTTGTGCAACCACAGAAATAACTACAAGTAGATCTCAAACAAAACAAAACAAAACAAAACAAAACAAACAAACAAACACCCATAGCCATTAGGAAATCAAGCTGTGTGGGAATACAACAACCAAGGAGTAAAAGAAACCACATTCATCCAAATGGGTGCCTCTTCTAACATAGGCCGTGTTACTAAGACAGGGAGTCAAAGCAGCTCTACCTAATACACAGAAACAAACACAGGCTGCCAAATTGACAAGACAAAGAAATATGGCCAAATGAAAGAACAGAACAAAACCTCTGAAAAAGAACTAAATGAAATGAAGATAACCAACCTATCAGATGCAGAGTTCAAAACCTTTGTGATCAGGATGCTCAAAGAACTCATTAAGTATGGCAACAACATAAAGGAAGAAATGAAGGCTACACTAAGTGAAATAAAGAAAAATCTACAGGAAACCAACAGTTGGGGGTGGGGAATGAAGCTGAGATTCAAATCAATGATTTGGAACATAAGGAAGAAATAAGCATTCAACCAGAACAGCAAGAAAAAACAAGAATAAAATAAATGAGGACAGTATAAGGTGCCTCTAGGATATCTCCAAACATACCAACATCTGAATCATGAGGATGCCAGGAGGAGAAGAGGAAAAGCAAAAAACTGAGAACTTACTTTAAAAAATTATGAAAGAAAACTTCCCTAATTTGTTGAAGGAAATAGACATACAAGTCCAGGAAGCACAAAGAATTCCAAACAGGTTGGATTCAAAGAGGACCACACAAAGACACATCATAATTAAAATGCCAAAGATTAAAGATAAATAATCTTAAAAGCAGCAAGAGAAAAGCAGAGAGTTACCTGCAAATGAGTTCCCATAAGATTGTCAGCTGATTTCTCAAAAGGAACTTTTCAGGCAAGAAGGGACTGACAGGAAATATTCAAAGTGACAAAAAGCGAGGACTGACAACCTAGATTACTCTATCCAGCAAAGCTATCATCTAGAATGGAAGGGCAGATAAAGTGCTTCCCAGATAAGGTCAAGCTAAAGAAGTTAATTATCACCAAGCCCTTGTTACATGAAATGTTAAAGGGACTTAATTAAGAGAAAGAAGAAGATCAAACCTATGAACATTAAAATGGTAACAGATTCACAACTCTCAACAACTGAATCTAAAAAACAAACTAAGCAAACAACTGGAATAGGAACAGAATCACAGATATGGAGATCATTTGGAAGGTTATCAGCTGGTTGGGGGGAAAGGAGAGAATAGCAGGGATTGAGAAGCATAAATGGTGGGTACAAAATAGATAGGAGGATGTTAAGAATAGTATAGGAAATGGAGAAGCCAAAGAACTTATATGTAGAACCCATGGACATGAACTAAATGGGGATTGCTGGAGGGAATGGGGGTAATTGGTGGAGGTGGGCACTGGCTGGAGGGGGCAAAGGCAGAAAAATTGGGACAACTGTAATAGGATAGTCAATAAAACATATTAAAAATAAAATAACAAAATAAAAATTAAAAAAAGACAACCTGGACTTTTTGTAGTAGGAGATATAATTATAATGCAGCAACAATATTTTTGAAATAGATGTATTTTACAATAGCAGGAAGAAAACGTAAACATTAATTTTTAAAGCATATCTTTGACCTCTTGAAACATAGTTCATGTTTTGAGACCTCATGTAACAACATCTGCATTTTAACCAAGTAGAAGATGGATTGTTTAGGAAGAGTTTAAAGATATAAGGGTTAATCAGAATGGAGTTCCAGAGAACACAGTGGAAAGACTTGGGGGGGAAAGGGATAGTAGGTGTGAGTTGGTGGAAACAAGTACCCTGCAGTTTGGGGATCAGAGAACTGGATACACAATAACACTTTGGTCAGTCACAAAGATGACTTGAATGTGAAATTAGCCAGTTTGAAGGTTGACACACAATTTACTTCAGCCATTCTGTCACTGATGTTGAAATGCATGCCTCTCAGAAGATACCAAGGACTTGGGTTGGTTTCAGTTCCAAAGAAACTCTAGCCTTTTGTGGATGGCAAACTTTGGCCCTGTGGGAGTAAGTAGGGTTCCATATTGATTACTTGGAGTCTTGGAAGAAGCTAACACATTTCAGAATTGTTTGATATTTATTTCTTTTAATGTTTCACTTTGGCCTCAGTGTCTTCTTACAAGGAAATGTAAAGAAAGTACACTCCTCCTTGTTTTTATTTAACTGGAAACAAGAAAGATGAATTCTTAAGGAGAAAATTGTTAGAATTTCCCTTTCATATGTATTATAAAAGTGCCTTACTGAATGCATGTCACTTTTGTTTAATTAATTGGGTGACATTGGTTAGTATCATTGTGTATGTTTCAGGATACAATTCTATAATACATCATCTGTATACTGTATTGTGTGTTTACCACCCCGTCATCTCCTTCCATCACTATTTATTCCCCATTTACTCTTTTGAAGGTCCTCCCACCCCCTTTTCCTTCTGATAATTAACACACTGTTGTCTGTCTATGAGGTTTTTTGTTTGTTTGTTCTTTTACTTAATCCCTTCACCTTTTCACCCAGCCCTTCTACCCGCTTTCCTCTGACGGCTGTCAACTGCATGTCACTTCTGCGTTTCTTTTCACTTTCGGAAGTGATTATACCTGGCTTATCAAAAGGATCCAGACATTTTCTTATTTTTACACAAATGACACATTTCTCATATCATTTCATATAGTGACACTGAAATATGTTGTTCTGATTTTTCTCTGCTGTGGATCCATTTCTTTCCTTTACCTTTATCATAATTTCACAAATTATTACTTTCAAATTTGATTATTATCTCTCACTAGACTGTAGATATCAAGGGACCAGGGATCACACTTGATCTATCTCCTCTTATACCCCCATACCTAACACAGTGCCCAGTATGGGTAATTGCACAATATACTATTTTTTTATTGATTAAATATATGCTTAAATAAATTTTTTGCCATTTTTCTAGCTTTCTTTATATAATTCTATAAAGGAAACATTTCAATCTCTTTTTATGGCAGAACATTTTCTCACTTAATTGAGGAATCTGATCATGTCCAACAGAACAAATTGTGTGAGATGGTTCACAGTACGTGTGTGTTTATAAATTAAAAATATCCTTTGAGTGTTCGTTATTCAAGTTGGATATTTACATTATCTGATTCTTACTGATATTGGGCAATTTTCTCTTTGGTGAGATGACTAAACTTCTACACTTATTGCTGAAAAGAAAAACAGTAAGGTGTTGGTAGATCTTGGTTTCATTTCTGGCTTTGTATGTGACTGTGGGTAAGTCATAAGCTATGAGCCTCAGCCTTGTTAGCTGTAAACCAGGGGAAAACTTGCATGACTATGTATTTTCCCCCCACAGAATGTTGTGAGGATAAGATGAGATAATTACACACACACACACACACACACACACACACACACACACACACATTTTCCTCTTTTTCTTGACCTCTAAATATTGGAGATGCCTAGAGGTTAGACCTAGAAACACTTTCCTATTTTAACACTCTTATAGGAATCTCATTCCATCCTTATAATTTAAACATATATTCTGATAATGTCCAAATTTTAAAATCCATTCTTGACCTCTTTCCTGAATACATACTTATATATCCAATGCTCTACTAAATATTCTCACCATGGCTGCCTAATTTGTATCTCCAACTAAACTCTTTGTAGTTCCTTCTTTTTCATTTGTTTCTTATGGCCTCCATTCACCAAGTTATTTCGGCTGCAAACTTTGGGATCATTCTTATTTTCCTTCTTACAACTCACATTAAATCCATAAGAAGTTCTGTTGACACCCTGGCTGGTGTAGCTCAGTGGATTGAGCTTGGGCCTGTGAACCAAAGGATCACGGTTCGATGCCCCGTCAGGGCACATGCCTGGATTGCAGGCCAGTTCCCAGCAGAGGACACATGAGAGGCAACCATACATTGATGTTTCTCTCCCTCTCTCCTTCCCTTCCCTTCTAAAGATTATTAAATAAATAAATAAATCTTTTTTAAAAAAAAGAAGTTCTGTTGAGTCTCTTTACAAATCCATGTATCTAACCACTTTCAGCTGCTACCAAGTGTCTTTTTCCTATTTTAAGCCATCACCATCTCTTGCCTGCACTGTTGCAATTGCCTTTGCTTTGTCATCTTGTATTTATTCCTGATTCCCTGAAGTCCATTCTCCACATTGGACATAAAGTGATCCTGTTGAAGCATAAACTAGTCATGATACTCCCCTACTAAAAAGTTGCCAGTGCTGTCCCATCCCAAAATAAAATTTAAAAGCCTACTATATGGCATATACATTTCTATATGATATAATCCCTGGTTATCTTTTAAATTAAGTCACTGAGCACCAGGCTCACAGATCTCCCTGATTTTTCTCAAATTTGCCAGAGTATCCCAGGTTGGGATGTTTGCATTTGCTGTTCTCTCTGCTTGGAAAGTTCTTCCCCAGATATTCACGAGGATCACTGACTCATGTCCTTCAGGTCTCTGCTCATATGGTGCCTCCTCAGAGACTTACCAGCTCCCACTCATGTTTGTTCACTATTAGCTTACCCAGAATTGTTTTTGTTGGAATGCTATCTGAGAAGATTTTTTCCCACCATTTAATTATAGCCTGCATGTGGGCAGTGCACCATAGTACCCTTATTGTCGAAAACTGTGCATGGCATATGGTAGTGTAAAACGAAATAAAGTTTTTACTGTTGCAGAACCTCCTGTGGTCAGTCTGACTTTCCTTCCTCAATAAATAAAGTAGCTGAGACTTTGTCAAAATCACATGATTAGTAAGTGATACAGTCAGAATTTGAATACCAATCTAAGGGTAAATATTGCACTTGTAACCATTATGCAATACTACTTCCTTTTTTATACTATACAGTCTTCACTCAATATATAAATATCTTAGAAATTCAGGATCCCAAGATTTCCATAAACATTATGTTATAATTGTTAAAATATTTGTATGAGTGCTCATATTTTGGCATTTGTTGCCTTTCTAGGATTTAAGGTCCACACACATCCACACTCAACAGTTTATGTTTTGGCTTCCCTGAAGGGAGGTTTAAAGAAGAAAAAAACACCTTCCAAAACACATTGATGCAAAAGATTGTTAAAAACAATCAATGACACATTGAATAAATGTACAAATCCTAAGAATTTTAGACTACAAAGTGAAAGTGATATCGTCAGGTGACTTTTATCTCTTTGATCCCATTTTCAAGTTTCACATAGGCCTCGAAGCAATACTTAAACCATAACACCATTACAAAAGGAGCTATTGACTTCAGCATTAGAGAAGACCTAATGCTGGTTACTGAAGTCAGGTTTTACTGATTTTTAATACAAAGAAAGATTTTTCTAAAAGTAGATCAGACAGCGTTTTTTTAAAGATGTTCTTAATAAATATTATTTTTTCCTCTATTAACTGTTACTCTACTTTCATCTTGTCTCCACTTGAAAAAAAAAACCTCTCAAGTCAAAACATGCCACATATCAGTTTTGTCCAGATTTATGCCAATATGTCAATGTTTGGATAAAATGTAAACACCAATCTTTGTTGTTGTCTGATGCCAAAATACCTGAAAAAATTTTTACTTTTGCATGAAATATTGTAATTGTTAGCTTTTATGGAATCTTGGTGCTACCACTACCAGCGTTGTAACTTTGTGTACATTGCTTCTTTTTGTGTGTGTCAGTCTCTTAATCTGTATCATTAAACACTTAGCCTCTAGAATGACGTGAGGGCTCAGGAAATGTCAGCACTTATGTGCGCACGACTACTAGATCAGGGTTTCTCATTCCTGGCACTGGTAGCATCCTGAGTCAGATCATTCTTTGTATGGGAGGGCTGTCTTGTGTATTATAGTGTTTAGTAGCGTAACAGCCAAACCCTTCCTGATCTGATAACCAAAACTGTCTCCAGACCTTCCCAGATGTCCCTTGGGTGGCAGAATCACCCTGTGTTGGGAACAATTGTATCAGAGGAATGCTTTATATATTTTACCTCTTAATTTTCACAAGCTTATAGGGTTGGTAATTTTTACAAGTGAAAGTAGAATTTAGGAACATTAAGTATTTGACCTAAGACATGCAGCTGGCGAGGACTGAGCTGTTACTAGAATCTTACTCTTACTGATAACAAAGTTTTGATGGTGTGTTAGTTATATATCTTAAGTTGGTGGGTTGCTCCCATGCAAATGCCAAAAAGTCAACATTCCCTTGTATTTATGCTACTCACTACTCCAGAGCCTACAATGTGTTTACTCTATTTGTCTTTATAAAACAGCTTCCTTTCCCTTTAAAATTTGCTCTTCTTGTCTGCATTGAAGACTACTATATTTTCCCATTAGAACCCAGCTGATGAGTGTGTTTTCTCACTCTCATAAAATATCAGTTGTACTCACTGCTTGACATTAAAGCAAAAGTTTGCACTCATGAATGGCAACAAATACAATCTGCACTACTGCTCCTTTCCAAAGAGAGTAACATTGAACTGACTTTGGCTTAGCATTTCTTACAAGCTTGATTGAGAAGAATGAATTCAGGAATATTACCTAAAGGATTTGTAGTGCTTTGAGGACAAGGTAAAAAATAAACAATAAAATAGATAGATAAGACTTTCTTTGCTTAGAAATTAAGAACAGACAACTTGTAAATAATACGTGAGTGTGCTGATCATAGCCTTTCCTAAACACTTCTTCATCCAGATGTCCAAGTTCTTTCCATTTTGAATGGTGTAGATTTGTGTTCAGGTGCAGGGAGGCAGAGAGATTTGTATTTTTCCACCTTTATCTCATTGGAGCCCTTCACTTTTGTGGCTCCATAATATTAATGTGTATGGGTCCTTCTTCTGCCTCTGCTCAGCTCCTTGCTATTTTCTTTCTTGCCTACTTTTAATTTCAAATAATTCTTGTGCATTGAGATTTTGAGTGGGCCCCTCAATTCGTAACTCATCTCACTTTCTGTATTCTTTGAGCAATCTCCTCCAGTCTCATGGTTTCAAATGCAATCATTTACCAGTGGATTCCTAGTCTGTGTCTTTAATTTAGGTCTGTGCCCGGAGCCTCAGACTCATCTAGTCAACTACTACCTGGGCAATTCTGCAGGAATGTTCCCCAGACTCTCTGTTCAGCATGTTCTCTCTAAATTGGCAACTTTTTCTTAGTTAGTGGGTGGCACCACCATCTACCCAGTTATTCAATGTAGAACTTGTGCATAATGTGGAATTTTGCATTCTCTCATCTCTCTTCCCCTACTATGATCACCAAGTTCTGCTATCTCTACTCCTAAACATATCTTCAGCTCATCATCTTCTGGAATATTTACTGTCACTGTCAATGTCTTTCATCACAATTGCTGCCTTTGCCTCCCAAAAGGTCATTAGGACAGGATAACATCCAGTGGTTAACAATGACTGTGAGACGTCCCAAAGTGCCCTTGTATATCTCTATCTCTGCTCGTTTTCTCCACCCGCCTTGAACTGGGCACTCAGGTGGCACTGAGCTGTTGCGGTTGTCTATACCTAACAGATTGACTTTCACTCCTTTGCTGCCCAGCTGTCTCCTTTGGAATGGCCTTTCCCTCATTTCATTTGGAAAGTTTTTATTAAACCTTACTGTTTTCTCCCTAATAACCCCCTCCCATAATCCTCCAATACAATTATTCTGGTTGCCTTTTATAGTTACTCTTCCATAGTGCTTCATAATTATTTAATTCTCTATCTTTATAGATCTTCTGTACACACACAATCAACTCTTTGGGCAAAGACATAGTGAATATGCCATACATAGTCATTGAGTGAATGACTGTCAGCTATCCCACTGAACTGGTAGCAATGTGCTCAAAGAGCTTTTAAAAGTAATTATCTCTCAAAACAGTTAAATTTTTATGTGATTTACAAATGGTGGTTAGCCTTGACTCATAAATTAAGTAGAAGACTATGTTTCTTCACCTAACAGTATCCTTTATTAATGTTTTCTTGGCATGTGACAAAGATTCTGAGCTGTAAAACTAGATGTTGCTATAAACCTCTTATGCCATAGGGAACAAGGTATAGTCAATGGGACTGGATTCTGAGTAGGAAGACAAGGCTTTGAATCCTGGGCCAACACACTTGTAACATCTCTTTGTTCCAACATGCTGCTCTTGAAACTATACCTCTCAGTATTACTTCTGGGGGAAGTGTAGAAAAACATTCCAACAACAAAAGCATGTATATATGCTTTACACTTTTTACACGAAGTACACCATTTAAAAATCATAGGTATAAAAAAATAAAGTTGCCAAACAGATTAGTTTTTCTTGTTATAAACATTTCTGGATTTACTAAAAGGTTCATTGAAAAATATATTTAAGCAGTGAGATCTCAGTGAATTTAAAAACTGCATTATTAAAAACTATTCACACAACTTTTCAGGAACAGATCAGAAGTTTTAGAAGACACCTGTTCCTTAGATTCACAACATACATTTCCTTATTAGTCCTTAATATTGCTATATGAATAGACATTCAATATTCCTGTTCACTGTTGTTTAAATGTGATTGCATTTACGATAAGTTTTGTGTATTTGTATATTTATTATGTTCATATGCAAAGTAACAAGCCTTTAAAAATATTATTGTCCTGAGTATTTACAAAATACCCTGTCAATGTTAAAACCAACTTTAAGTAATAGATGTATTGTGGCATGTGCAGCCTGTACAATAGTTGTTAAGTACATCATTTAATGTGCATTATAAAATACAATTATTGGAGTTTATAATATGTTTTGTTATTGACCCATTTTAACCCAAAACTCAAGAAGTTTTATGATTTTCTTTGTCCCCCAAAAAATCCCTCTCGTTATGCTGGAAGGACATCTATTCAGTTGTAAATAGTGTCATAAGGATGTTAAGCTTGTCTCAGGTGGATCAACAAGCCATTATTCCTCTCATTTATAATGATCAGCAACTGAACCTGACAGTATTATCATGACACTTTCAACCTACAAGACTGAGAGAGCTGCCGTTTACCCCTATCTCAATGGAGACATCAGCATTAACGAGCTGACTCCTGCACTGCCTTGTGCCAGCTGTGGGTCACATTGGTGTGAAGGCAGCCATCTCTTGTGTGGGCCATACCATCCCTGTTTCCCAGACGGCAGCTGGCCAGGAGATCTCAGACTACTAACATCAATGTGAACTGAATGCTAGCTACCTGCATAATGACCTCAGGTATAGGAAGGGAAGCAGGGCACTGCTAGTGGAACCCATGCATGTTGCCCCTAAGAAGCTGAAGGAGTTACATGTGGCAGGTAAACAAAAGAAGTCATTAGACTTCCCCTTATCCATTCCACTCAACCAACACTGTTACTTCTGCTGTTTTAAATCAAAATGAACAAATTCGGGGCTACAAACAAGCTGCATTTAGAATGGCATGGTTTTCTTTTCTAATAGTTTATAGGTGTCTGCTGCCAAACAACTGGAGTTTATTCATTAAAACAATTGCTTTGATTTCTCAATTATGTACATTCTCTGAAATTCACTAATATTAATAATATTTTTATGTGTTAGAGAGGGAGGAAAAGGAAATTACCATATTCTTTTCAATGTGAGCTTTTTCTCTGTTCTTGGTAGAGAAATTGAGCTCTCAGAGCAAATATGACCCTGAAGAACAGCTCCTAAGGAAAAAAGGTATGTTATTGCATTGCTATTTATTGAAAATTTAAAAAAATCATTCTGATTGACAGAGCTTTGTATAATAAATGAATCTCCTGGTCCTTTGCACTTTCAATCTTAGATTAAGATAATGTCTGATCGTCTCTGACTGGTCTGGCTCAGTGGGTTGGATGTCATCCCACAAAGAGAAAGGTCACTGGTTTGATTCCCAGCCTGGGCCCATGCCTCAGTTGTGGGTTCAGTCTGTTAGAGGTGCATACAAAAAGCAACCAATTGATGTTTCTGTCTCACACAGATGTTTGTTTCTCTCTCTTTCTTTCCTTCCCCTCTCTCTAAAAATAAATAAATAAATAGACTCTGAAAAAAAAATGGTATCTGATCATTTTGTTAAACTTTGGCAGTCTAGAAGAGCTCCCAGTAACATTTTTTTCTGCTTTAAACAAAGGATGAATGAATTTGGAAAAGACTGTAAGTATCCTTTAAATGTTTGGCTACACAGTGGTAGAACAAACAGTTGAAAATCGAAAACTGGTAATTTGTCTTGTTTCAGCTGAAAAGAAAGGCAAGGGAAAAATCCCATTATTTGAACTTAATTTCTCAAATGAACTAAATTAGTTACTGTTGAAACACAAATTGAAGCTAGATTGGAAATACATATTTTGAGGGGGCATTTTTCTTACTTCATACTTCAGAAAAATAGTTGCATAATCATTTTTTCTGTTGCAAATAGATTAGTTCCGTTTGCTATATATTTTATCATTTGCAAAATAAAACCACAAGAATCACTTTTTTTTGCCCTGAAGGAAATAGTAGCATCATCATTAAATTCTAGAAGTAGATAAATGCTGAAATAACATAAACAGATTGCACCATATATAAATAAGCCAATTTAAAGTAATTTAACAAAGGAAAGGCTCTATTGCTCTCTTAATTTTTTCCTAAACACTTTGTTTCATTGTAACATGTACTAGGCCTACATGTTTTAATGTTCTTTTCTCTTTATGTTCCCCTCTGGGATTTCAGTCCAGTAAATTCAAAAATCATTGCCTTTTGGGGATTTATTGGTATTTAAAAGCAGATCCCAACATCTTACAAATTGCAGTTGTAGTCTGTGTAAGGAAATAGTCAATAAGTAAGGGAGAATAAGAACTGTAAGGCTAGATTTTGAGGAAAGAAAGAAAAAAGCTTACTATATTCTTTCTAAATAAACAAAAAGGCATAATTAGAAAAATTCATTTTTATGTTTCCTTACATTAGATGGGACCACTGAGTGAAACATTCACTGATGAATTACTCCTGTAATCTGTGTAGGAAAACAGCTACTGGCAAATTAAAGAGTCTTGGAACAGAGCCATGAGAACTAAATGGCTAAAAATGAAAACAGGCAAGCATTTGAGAGTATTCTACAGAATATAGATCTTTCAACACCTCCCCCTTTTCACTGGTTAATTCATCGTCATGGAAACAGAATTTATCAAAATGTTCTTGCTCACTCCTAGTGACCCAGTGAGTAGACTTACTTAGGCTGAAGCAATTTTTACAAATGATATGCTGCAGTCCATAACCCGGTGAATTTTGAATGGTGCCATTGTGTCCGTTGAACAGGTTTCCAACTCTCAAAGGATTCACTTTTGTTTGTTTGTTTTTTTTAAATCTGCCAGCCAGAGAAGCCAGAAACCTCTGCTAGTGATAGATCATGGATGAGCAACCCTATGGAAGATGCCCGATTTTAGGGTTTAGCTCATTTTTCCTCAATTTGTGTCACTCCTTTGTCTAAAGGATGTTCAAATCCAATATTTGGTAGCATTTTCTTTGGTTCATTCATCTGCCTCAGCACCCCTCTTAAGCTGTTGTGTAGCTTAAAGACGTAAAAATTGTTCACACCTCATCCCAGCCATCTCCCCTCATCACTAACAGAAGCAGGTGTTGGCAATCACAACCAGACAGATCTGGGCTGCTTAGGCTGACACCCTCGTCAGACCGGTGTAAACCTCTCAATGGAGTGGCTTTTTGGTTTCAGGAAAGTGACTTTAGAATTTCCCTAAGGAAAAGTGCCATTTCATTATTTAAAAAAATAGACATCATCCATTGTAGCTGCCAAATTCAGGGAAGGTTGATTTTTTACTTTATGTTTGCAATTAGTGACTTGTTGTCATGGAAACCACGCTTCAAATGATTCTTGAACTTCAATGGCTGGATGTGATCAGGCAGAAGCCCTCCCCCTTTTTGAGGCTCAGTAGTCAGTGTCTGTCTCTTTGGTTATTCTGATAACAGAATCACATAACACATCTATAAACATGCAAAATAATGGCACGGGCAACATCAATTAAGGCTGAATATTCAATAATTTACTCTTTAATTAAGGCTCTTTCCTCTTTTCCTGAAGCTGTAACCTTTCAAGTGTTAAAACAGACATAAGAACTGAATCATTTAGTAAAAGAAATCTTTTCTAATTAGCAGTTTGTGATACATTAATGAAGAAAAACAATATTTCAAATTCCATTTTG
>PVKM010021884.1:0-22244 GCA_004027735.1 Carollia perspicillata | reverse complement strand
ATGGACGTTGCTGGGTGAGTCGGAATGGCCAGGGCTAGTGGGGACAGGTTGGAGCTCCTTTGCCTACGAGGATGGAGAAAGTGGCTCCCCAGTGGGCAGTTCTACAGTATCGAGGATCTTTTTAAAAAAAATATTTTATGTATTTATTTTTAGAGAGAGAGGAAGGGAAGGAGAAAGAGTGGGAGAGAAACATCCATGTGCGGTTGCCCCTTATGTGTCCCCCACCAGGGACCCGGCCTGCAACCCAGGCATGTGCCCTGACTGGGAATCGAACCGGCAACCCTTTGCTTCACAGGCCCGTGCTCAATCCACTGAGCTACACCAGCCAGGGCAGAATTGAGGATCTTGATGTCAGTTTGTTTTGGCATCAGGTCTCAGTTCTGCCACTGGGTATGACCTTGTGTGACTTTCTTTGGAGCCTCAGTTTCCTCTCCTGTTAGATGAGGGTAATAGAAGTACCTGTCCTGCAAAGTTAATAGGAGAGCTTAATAAAATAACACGTAAAGCACTTGGCACAAGGCCTAGCACATGGAAACGTCTCCAGTAAGTGTTAGTTTCTATAATTTGGATCATCATTAAGAATCTGCCAGGTAGGCTCTGAGAATGGTGAAGCCAGGTTTCTCCTCTTGTTCTCACTCCCTGTTAAGTTTCTGTACAAATGTAAAAACAAAAACGATAGCAGTCTTGTTCGGATATGGGCCTGGCTTGCCTGTCCCTCCTTGTCTCGGTGGAGCCTTGCTCTGGCGCCTACAGCAAAGCCGTTCTCTGGGCTGGGCAGCCTGGGCAGGCGAGTCTTCCTCCTGATTTCCCACCTGGCTTCCTCCCACCTGGGCTCCGTGGGTGGCCTTCCTGGACAAGGGCGCGTGCCAGTGACTCCCTGTCTGGGCACAGGCACGGGCGCCCGCGCTTTCCGTTCTCAGCCCTGCTGTGCTGTGCTGTGCTGGGGGCGAGGGTTTGGGGGAGGCAGGGGAGGCGGCCGGACTCCCCAGGAGTGGTTGTTAGCATCGTACCTGCTGTCCTGTGAGCTCACCGCCCTGTTGCTCTTAGTCACCTCCCCAACGAAACTGGTTTTTAGTTTCCGGGACAGCTGATTTCCAGGAGATTATTTGTATTGCACACTTTAATGCTTTTTAATAGCAAATTTTTAATTAAATGGAAAGTCCTTTTGGAAGCAAGGGAGCAGCAGCCACAGCAGGACTCAGCACGCAGCACTGACGTGGACCAGAGGAGCCCAGTGAGGAGACTGGTGGCGAGGCTTTGGGGGGACCTGCGTCAGGGCACCAGGGCTGGTTAGGGTGGGAAGGAGGCAGGGGCCTGGCTGTAGCTCCTTCCTCCTGCCACCTGCAGGCGTGGAGAAGCAGGAGCTTGTTTGCCCGCAGATAGAGGAGAACGGTTTGAGGAGGGGTCGTTTTAGAAGTACCACCTGCTTTTGATCGCATTGGTAAATCATAGAACTACTCAGTTTGGAGCGGAGTTTGGGGTTGAGTAACCAGCTCAGATCAACCAAGGTAGGCAGTAGGAAGAGTAAACACTCGTTCCCTGGCAGGCCCGAGTTCTCATTGGTCAGGTGAGGAGAACCGCAGAGCCCTGGCGATGGCTTAGTGCCTGTATTTTCTGTTCCGGCTGATCTTGTTTTGGTGGGAAGGGATACGGGGAAGTGCCTCGGCCCTGATAAAACGCTGTGATAGTGTGGTAAAACGTGGCAGCCTGGGCCAGGCCAAGGGAGAGAAGGGGTGATGTCTTTGTATTCAGGAACCTCACTGGTCGGTTTGGGGTTTGGTGTCGGGCCGTTCCTGAAGTGCTCTGTGAGGTGCTCCTGCGACCGCGGGGGTTGGGGCAAAGGTCAAACAGAGGGAGCCCTTTGGAACAGGTTTTCCATCAAGAGAGTTCAGGTGAGGGAAGGGACAGGAACAGCCAGACTGTCAGCCGGAGCATCGCATTGTGTTTGCATTAGAATGATGCTCAGAACTTGGCATTTAACCCAGAGGTGGCTTTGTGGGCAGAAGCTTGAGGAGAAGACCTCAGAAGACGTGAGGTTGGTTTTTTGCCCAAGTGCTGTGGAGGCGAGGAGTGGGAAGGGATCTGCTCGCCAGCCTTCTCTTGCAGTCTGTGAGTTGCCGTAGTTTGCTCCACGTGGTGGCCTCCCGGCCCATCTGTGACAGTTACAGGCATATTCGCGCATGGTCCCTTTCCCTGGCTCCCTTACTTCATTGCCTGGGTGTGTGGGCCACTCCACATGTCTCACAGTGTGGACCAGTCTTTGGAGACAGACAGGTCCAGACAGGGCTGGATTCACATCTTAACCCACCATATGTTTGGCCTTTGGCAAGACACTCTATGCCCATGAACCTCCTGTGCCCTCATCTGTAGAATGGGAGTGTCCTCATCTCGTGGTGGTCATCAGAAATAATAAACTGCTTGAAGGCAGGCACCATGTCCTTCCCAAGTCTCTGAACCACCTAGCACAGGGTCTGGTGCATAGTACACACTCAATAAATGCTTGTAGCATCAGTAATGTATGCAAAGAGACTTCTACAAGGCCTCATACATAATGGGCAGCTAATGTAACCGTTCTTGTCTTTGAACTGGCGTGTTGCCTCCTATGCTCACCATCCATCATCCTCACTCCACATGCCTTCCTGCTGGGCTCTGCCTCTCCCACTTCTTTCCTCCCTTTAATTCTTCGGTTCCCATTTACTCCTCTGAAAGAGCTCTTCGGCTCTCTCCCCTGTTGTCATTCTCTGTCCCCTGTAGTGAGCGTCACTACTGCTTCTCTGCATTACGCTGTGACACATCACGTCCTCTGTCTTGGCCAGGAAGCTTCTCTCTCTCGCCTACATCCAAGGCAGTGGGACGTGGCGACCAGAGCGCTCGCCCTGGGGCCTGGCTGTCTCTGCTCCAGGGCTGCCTGCCCTCGGGTTGAGGAGTGCCCACCCTTCTCCCCGCCACTCCTGCAGGAGACAGCCCACCCCAGGAGGGCCGGCAGGATGGGGTGAGGGTGGGGCTGCTGAGCAGGAGAGGAAGAGGGTTTCCGAGTTTCCTCTCTGTTAATTAATGCCTGTCCCGTCTCCTCTCTTGCAGTGCGCCTCCATGACAGTATTTCTGAAGAAGGGTTCCACTACCTCGTGTTTGACCTGTGAGTGCCATTTCTGAGAGTGCAAAGGCCTTTTCCTTCAGCTAGTTCAAAATAAAGTCTCGGAAAAAGGCCTAAACTGGGTCTTCCGTCTCTGCCAAGGGTTCCTGTCCTTTGCCCGAGGGGAAGAATTTGATTTTGAACTTCCTCTGGTGAGGGGCATGTTGCTGAGGGGTCTCATCGCTCAGTCAGTGTCTCCCCTGGGCCCCCAACCCCAAACGGCACTGCTGCCGCGTTCTGTTCAGCAGCACACCTTGTGCAGAGGTGCTCCTCTTGGTTCTTGGTGTGTTGTCCTTAGCAGAGAAAGGGGATGCAGCTGTTTACATGGCCTTACACATTCTGAGAACTCAGAGGGAGCTTTTAGCAGTTGTAAACTGGGCTCCAGTTGGTCTTCATCCGCTTTGGATGTGGTTTAATGTCTTAAAAGTGGCTCTTCACCTCCTGGAAATGCCGCTTTGGTATTTTCAAGGTTGGATCACTCTCCATAGTCTCATTCTTCTTCAACGTCAAGTAGTAGGTCTGTTCTTTTTGGGCAACTGTATCTGAGTGTTTATGTTGGTCTCCAATCTATGACTTCCTGAGTAAGTCAGTTATTTTCTCTTAGACCCCTGTATATTCATCTTTGCCCGAGTATTAGGCATATGTAGATTATAAAAACAGATGTGCAAGAGGAAGGGGGGCCCCCTAGTACCACAAAGAAAAGCCCCATGTCATTGAAGGACTGATTGTGTTCTGGGCTGTCAGATGAAATGCACACCAGAGTTAGGATTTCTTTCAAAGCTGTTCTACATTATGACCTGTTACCTATTGGATGCTGGGGTTGGCCAGCTGGCCTGCCTCCTCTGACCCTCTTTCTTGGTTGCAGTGTTACTGGCGGAGAGCTGTTTGAAGACATTGTAGCCAGAGAATACTACAGTGAAGCTGATGCCAGGTGAGATGAGGGCCCTATAGTTCAAGTGTGAATCTTAGTCATCTTAGGGACCAGGCACTGTGTCTGTTTGAGTAGTCTTTGGGGAAGAGCTTGTGTCCAGACAAAGATTTTATAGAGCTGGACTTGGGTTGCATTCTGTGAGCGATACAAAAAGTTTCAAGTTCAACACTTGCAGATCAGTTTTTCTTTTACAGATTTTATTCATTTATTTATTTATTAGAGAGGAGGGGAAGAGAGGGAGAGAAACATTGATGTGCCAGAGAAACATCAGTTGGTTGCTTCTTGTACACGCCCCCACTGGGGACCTTGACCTGCAACCCAGGCGTGTGCCCTGACCAGGAATTGAACCTGCGACCTTTCAGTTTGCAGGCTGGCACTCAGTCCACTGAGCCACACCAGCCAGGGCAGTTTTTTGTTGGGTGTTTTTTTCTGCAAAGCTCTTACAAATCTCGTTTACCCCATCACCTCAGAAGTACCTTTCTTCCTGGCTGGTGTAGCTCAGGGGATTGAGCGCTAGACTGCGAAGCAAAGGGTTGCCGGTTTGATTCCCAGTCAAGGTACATGCCTGGGTTGTGAGTCAGGTCCCCAGTGGGGGGCTTGGGAGTGGCAACCACCCATTCATGTTTCTCTCCCTCTCTTTCTCCTTCCCTGCCCCTCTCTAAAAACAAAGAAATAAAGCTTAAAAAATAAAAATAAAAAAGCAGTACCTTTCCTTTGCACTACAGTGTACACCTACAGGCATGCGCAGGGGCGCTCCTCACCCCCCTTCTTCCCTCTGACAAATTGCACTGTGGATAAGGCGTCCTGGGGATGATCCAGAGGTGGAGAGACCCGGTGGACGTCCCACAGGGTTAACCATCCATCCAGGAACCTTTTGGGGAGATGTCAGCCTTTGTCGCACTGTCTGTCGACCACCATGACCAGTCCTGATGTGGGGCTCCTCTGGCCCCGAGGACCATTCCTCTGCCACACCCCTTGGCCCCAGGCCCTCCATGGAAGCCCTGGCAGCTCCTTCATGTGACACAGCAAAATTCCTCCCACACCACAGCGCTGGGCGCTTGTTTGGCCTGCCATTCCTGCCTCGGCTCCTCCCCAGCCCAAGTTTTCTCCGAGGGTGATGTCCTTACAACCTGGTTTTGATCATTCTGCCTGCAGCTTCCCTGGCACATGTGGCGGCTCTGCCGCCTCTGGAGAGTGAGGGAGCACAGTTTCCTCACCAATTTCTCAACTGAGAGGCCAGTGTTTGCTGATCAATTTCAGATGCTTCAGCCTCAGGAAACATTCTCAAGTGGGAAGATGGACTCCAGTGCCAGCAGGGGAGGACCAGGCTGTGGGGTGGGAGGAGGTGGTGATAGCTCAGGGAGTCCGGTAGGGAGGAGGGAGAGCTGGGCGGGGTGGGGTGGGGGTGTGACTGTACCAGTGGGCTTGGCCTGGCTCTGCTGGGACACTTCGCACTTTTGCCATTTTTGGCCAGAAGGCTCTCCCTGCTAGCCTGGCTCTGTTCTAATTATACATTTCTGTGGAGACTCGCCTCTTCAGCTCAGTCTTAAAGTCTCTGGCCTACTCTTGGGCTGTATCCTATAATATCTGTAGGGAGGTCGGAGCCTCATAAGCCCCTTTGGCTCTTGTGGAAGCCCAAGTATCAGGTTTTCAGGAAGGAGTAATAAATAAGCCCAGGTCCCCAGCCCAGCGCCTCCAGACACTGCAAGCCGGCTCCGTGTACCCAGTAGTACCTTTGGCTGAGGCTCCATTCTCTAGGCCAGGATTCTTCATCCTCTGCAGCACTGACATTTGGGACCAGATAATTTTTTGTTGTGAGACTCCCTGCCCCTCGCCCCCCATGTGCTGTGGAGGTTTAGACGCACCCCTGGCCTCTACCCACTAGGTGCTAGTGCACCCCTCTCAGCTGCGACAACCAGCAACGTCTCCAGGCATTGCCAGACGTCCCTTGGGAGGCAAAACTGTCCCCCAGTTTTCACCACTGCTCGGTACTGCCAACATCGTCTGCCAAGAGTCTGACTGGGAGTGGGCAGGACGGCGTGGACGTCCAGCAGCCTCATTCAGGCATCAGCTCAGGCAGTTAACATACACGCACTTAATAAACTCTGGATGGCTTTAGCCTAAATACCTACAGAAAGACTGTCTGTTGTGTTAAGCTATAAATAATATGAATATTTTAAAACTTAGATAATCTTCCACATTTTTATTTTAACATTGTTCATTATTAATGGCTATAACCACAATAAATTATGAGAAATCTTTAAAAAAAAAACATCATGACTGTGACTCTGTTGTAATTTGTCTTTTTCTATGCAAAATCATGATCAGAAATGCTCTTAGGGTTCCTGGCCAGTGTGATTCAGTTGGTTGGAGTGTCATTCCATGAACCGAAGGGTTGTGGGTTTGATTCCCGGTTAGAGCACATGCCTGTATTGTGGGTTTGGTCCCTCCCTGGCTAGGGCACATATGAAAGGCAGCCAATCAGTTTCTCCCACATCAACGTTTCTCTCCCTCTCTCTGCCTCCCTTCCCCTCTCTATAAAAATCAATAAGCATGTCCTCAGGTGAGGATAAAAAAATTTAAGGAAAAAAAAGAAAAAAGAAATACTCCTTAGGTACCCTGTTTGGACCCCTCAATGTATTACATTGTGTCCTAAAGGTGTCCGTGTGCTCGTCTTCTCTCTCCTACCAGGTGTCAGTGAGCACCGGGTCTGCTCATCTTTAGAGCCTGCGTGGTGCTGAGCACAGTGAAGCCTTGTGCCTGCGTGAAGGCTCTCAGTAAATGTTCCAAAAACATGGGTGCACCCACCCAAACAGCTCGGGTTTAGTTGGATTCTCCTGCCTAAGTTGCCACCACAAGCCTCTTCTAAAACAGAGTCACAATAGGGGAAAAGAGAAGAAAGGAAGGGGTTGGATGGGCCCCCCCCCAGGGGTCTGGGGTCTCTCTAATGTCTTGGAAATAGAGTGGGTTGTGTTGGGCCTTTACAGTCTTAAGAGGCATGGTGGACTCTGATGGACCCTGTTCTAGGTGCTCCTTTGCTGTTAATCTAGTGGGAGACTCTGGACAAACCACTTAATGTGCCTGGGACCCAGTTTCTTTTTCCGAAAAATAGGGTGAACTGGATGATATCCAAAGTCTGAGGTTCTAAGGTACTGTTCAGTGATTTTCTGTGAACGCGAGTTACGTGCTCTCGTCCACACCGTGTGGTTGTGAAGGAGGTGGTTTAACTGTGCACTGACATTTCCTTTTCTTCTGCTTTTGCAGCCACTGTATACATCAGATTCTGGAGAGCGTTAACCACATCCACCAGCATGACATCGTCCACCGAGACCTGAAGGTAGGCTCCCCCTTTGCCTCCTGCTTGTGGGGTGTTATTGCCACCTAGTGCCAGATGATGGTACTGCGAGGGCCCGCCCAAACTAGGCTCCCTCTGGGCCTAGGGGTCGGGGGGCCTCACAAGGTTCTGTCTTTTCCTCATACAGCCTGAGAACCTGCTGCTGGCGAGTAAATGCAAAGGTGCCGCAGTTAAGCTGGCTGATTTTGGCCTAGCCATCGAGGTACAGGGAGAGCAGCAGGCTTGGTTTGGTAAGAGTGACCCTGTCTTCCTGGAATGCAGCCCCCGCCCTTCCTCCTCTTCCTGCTCTGCCTTCCTCTTTCGGAACTTAGAAGCCAGATCCTTAATGGTCCTGGCCTCCTCAGAGACTGGAGGAGAGGGAGCGTGCAGAGCTCCCCTCTGGCCCTTTGTGACTCAATACAGTGAGCCTAGCTGTTGTCAGTACTGCGGTCTTGCTGCCTCTGGGGAGGATGGAGAGTTCCTGGTAGGCACATGGACTTGCCCTATGATTTAGATTCCTGGCACGACAAGCACCTGAGCCTGTCATCTCTTGCTGCCCATGTGCTGAGAGCTTATGTAGAAACAGCATCAGAAGTGAGGAGGGACTTGGGGAAAATTGCTGCTGTGGATTTAATGAGAGAGAAAGTGGGTTCAGTGTGCCTCCGCCTTCTCTTCTGCTACAGGTTTTGCTGGCACCCCAGGTTACTTGAGCCCTGAGGTCTTGAGGAAAGATCCCTATGGAAAACCTGTGGATATCTGGGCCTGCGGTAAGCCCATTCCGCACTGTCAGCTGTTCGGTGTTAAGGGCCCCTGACTCCAAGTGATGATGAGAAAAAGGCATCGCTGTTCTCTCTGGGCCCCACCAGTGTCTGGTGTGCGTGAGACCACGGTGCCTGCTCTAGTGTCCCGGGGTGGCCGTTCCTTCACACCCCTCCCCAAATACCTGATGTGTTCCCTGGCATCCTTTTTGAAGAAGGGTTTGCCCACGCCTTAGAGGATGTGGTGTGCTTAAAGAAACCCCTGACGTGGCCTGGCGTCATGGGAACTGAAGCATAGCAGGAAGGGCTAGTGGCTCAGCATTATTGGCTGATACCCACTTCTATCTCTGGTGTGGCCCTTGACCTTCTGGGTAGCTCTAAGCCCTGTGAGGCTTTTCTCAGTTTCTCAGCGGAGTAGGTGACTCACCCCAGTGACCTGGGTTCTGTCTCATAGGAGTCATCCTGTATATTCTCCTGGTGGGATACCCTCCCTTCTGGGATGAGGATCAACACAAGCTGTATCAGCAGATCAAGGCTGGAGCCTATGATGTAAGAACTGCTTTGTTCCCACTCTGTGGGCTCTGTCCAAGGGAGAAGGTGGCATGCAAGGAGGGTTGGGGACTTTGAGGGCCCAGGGACAGGCGTGCAATTCTTACTACCCACTATCCCAGGGAGCAGCTTTTTTGCACAGCCGTTCTTGGTATCTGTAAAATCAAGGAGCTCACTGAAACTCTCGGGCACGGAGGCGTGATGCGTTTGCAGCACATCTGGAAGCTGCCTCCGCTGCCGCAAGGCCTTGGGCACGTGGCAGAACCCTCTAGCCAGCTGCCGGAGCCCCTTCCTGCCTTCATCTTATTTCTGGTGTTCTAACCATGATTGCTCTGTCTCCCTTTCCTGGTCTTTAAGTTGACACAGGTGCTGGGATACCCCAGGGCTCCTCTAACTCTCTGCCTCTCAGCTTCAGGTAGCACAGAGTATCCCGCTGCCAGGAGTTGGGGTGAATACAGAGCCTACCTTTCAGGGTGTGAGGTTCACAAATTTCATATGCCTCCTTCCCCTATTTCTGACCCTTAGTTCCCATCACCAGAGTGGGATACGGTGACCCCTGAAGCCAAGAACTTGATCAACCAGATGCTGACCATAAACCCTGCAAAACGTATCACAGCCGACCAGGCTCTCAAGCATCCATGGGTCTGCGTAAGTGTTTCCACCAAGATGGGGAGATGTCAGCCCTCAGCACGCCCTTAGTACCCTCCTTACCCTTCTTTTTATGAGCAGGGAATAATTATTCTGTACCCTGAGCAAGGACTCATCAGAAAGGGTGGGGCTGGGGGGCGGGGCCCAGGGTCGATAAACATCACCAGGAAGGACTGGGGAGGCGGATGGGGCTAACTGGCTTCTACCCTGTCTCTCTCCCCCTCACTTGGGAGGTGTGATTTAGTTCTGATCTTGAGGAGGGCGGAGATTGACCTTTGCAGACCCTAGGGAATTGAAATAGAAGGCAGCTGGTAGAACCCAAAGCGAATGGCCCAGCTTAAGGTGCATATTCAGACTTCAGCTCTAGTGGAAATGAAACTAAGACTCAACAGAAGCAAAAGGGGCCTCTGAGCAATTAAAACGAGCCCCCTGAAGTTCAGTCATAAAGCTCAGCTTGGGAGAGCCCTCTAGGCTACCAGCGTGGGTCGACATACTCTGTTTTTGTGCACAGTTCCATCAAGCTGAAATATCTGTTTTCAAGCAGCAGATCTGCTGCAGTTAGGCCTTCTGACAACCACCATGCATTTATTTATCATTCCTGTGTTCACTGAATGCCGCTTTGGTGCCAGTCACCATGTGAGTGCTGGAGATACAAAGATGAATGAGGCCTGGTCCCTTCCCCCAAAGATCGCAAAGATTATCTAGGGAGACAGGCACTCAGGCAGACAAACTGCAATGTGACAAGTACGTAAAAGAACCTAACGCGTGCTTAGGTGCCCCTGCAGTCCCTGATGGGCAGTGGGATTACCGAAGGCCGAGTGGAGGAGGCGACCTCCGTCTTGGTTCTTGACAGGTGACTAGGAGTTCCTCAGGGTGACAGCCCGCCTACAGGGGTTCACTTGGGCCAGGGTGAGAGGCCACAGAAGTTGTAGCGAGTTTAAGGCCTATTCAGTTGGTTATAGATGAAGACATGGTCACAGAAATGCAAGAGAATGACACCCATGTAAGTTTCTACATAAGGAGTTTAGATTTTATTCTGAAAACATAGGGAACCATTTGTGGTTAAGAAAGAGCACCGTGGAAGCTGTGTGGAGAATGAGACTGAAAGGCAAAGAGGCCGTGGGGCAGAGAGCTCAGGGAGCAGTCATACTGGTCTGAGCCAGGGCCGTCAAACTCATTTTCACCGGGGGCCACGTCAGCCTCGCGGTTGCCTTCAAAGGACCAAATGTCATTTTAGGACTGTATACATGTAACTACTCCTTAACTAGGGGCAAGGAGCTTGGTGCTGCCAACAGGGTAGAAATAAAACAAGGTGGAGGGCCGGACTCGGCCTGCGGGCCTTGCGTTTGCCCCCTGTGAGCTAAGCAAAGCCAGGTGAGGTCTCAGCCCAGGGTGACCGTATAGTGGGCGGTGTGGCAAGAAGAGGGCACCTTTGAGATATTTGAGAGATGGAACCAAAATAATTTAGTAACCAGTTGGATCTGGGGGGAAGAGAGGGTTCTGTGGGGATCGCCATGTTTTGAGTTGGTAACTGATGAAGGGCGATGTCCTTCACCAACCCAGAAAAAACCTGGAGGAGGACCCAGTTTGTGAGAAAGTATGATGAATTTAGTTTCATGCATTTTGAATTACGGTGTCTGAGACCTTCCATTGGAGACATTCAGTGGGTGGTTAGAAATATGGCTCTAGAGGTTAGAAAAGTTAAACACTGGAAATGCAGGTTGTCATTGTTTCTGCATGGGTAGTGTTGCAGCTGTAGAAATAGACGGGGTTACTTACATGCTCATCAAATTTTTGCTGTGGGCTTGTTGTCTAAGAGAAGAGATGGCCACTAAACCTCAGCATTTCTAGACTTAGAGGATCCAGCAAGGGGGACTGAGAATGAGAGCTTCCATTGTAGGAGGAGGAGCAGGAGCAAGAGGTCTTAAGAAACGGGGTGTGTGTGTGTGAAGGAAGGGTCATCTCCGTAGGGGAGCATCTACAATCAGATGCTTCAGAGAATCCATGATGAAGCCAGAAAAGAGGTCATGGGTTCTGCCCGGTGAGAGGCCACGGTTTTGTTATTTTTACCAGTAGAGGCAGTGAAGTGAGAGAGACCGATGTAGTCTGTTTTGAGTGAGGTGAAGAGCTAATGAGGATGAAGGGAGAAAGAAATGGTACCACTTAGGACAGATGGGTTAGGGGAGTTTTTAAACTTTTGTTTAAGGAGCGGCTTGATTATAATGTATAGGATGCACAGAAGACTATATCGGGAGTAAGGGGTTAAAAATATTAGCTGATTGAGGAAGCAAAGGTTTTCACAGCTGAAGGAGGCAGGGACTCCCAAGCCCAGGCTGAGGGCTCAGCACTGGACGTGAGGGATGCTGCTGCTGAGACCCAGGTGGGCGAAAGTCAGCTTGAGGGTGGGGTTGTCGAAGTTGAGGTTCTGCCTTGATGAGCCTTCTTTTCCCTTTGTGGAGACGTTTACACTCTGGAGAAGGAGGTGAAATGAGAGAGAAGGTTGGGAGAGGTGCTTTGGGAACCAGGAAAGGGAGCAGGCCCAGAACGTGGCGAACGGTGGCTGGGGGCCCCCGAGGGCTTGTGGGCACCAGGCTGCACGTGGTAGGATTTATTTTTCCAGCCGGCTGGCGCAGACAGCAACAGAAAAGGGAGGTGGTGAGCAACTTAAAATGGGCAGTCAGGAATTGGGGAAATACCATGTTCTGGGGGTCATTTTGCAGGCCCCACTCTCCACTATCCCATATATCTCAGTAGCCTCTGAGGACATCGCCGCACTGTACTGTGTTGTAACCGATTCTCCTTTGGCTGACGCTGAGTCATCAAGGAGATGTATATCATGTCCAGTGGCCTCTGTTTAAGGAGGAAGGAAGTTAGCAGTCATACAGTGAAGAAAAATTCCATTCCTAGATGATAAAAAGAAGTGATGCTTCAGGGTAAAGTTCCTTAGCTTCTTGGATCACAGCTGCTTTTAGGTCCTTGTGAGGTATGTTAGGAGGAGTTCCCTGGCAGGAATGAAGGTTCGCACAGAGCAGGAGCCCTGGCTGTTCTCGTGCTCAGGGTCCGGGACTCCATAGGTGCTCAGTGACAGTTGCTGAAGGAGTGCCTGCATGAGGGTCACAACAGGCAGGACACTCTCAGTCCCTTGCCTCCGTTTCCCAGAGGGGATGACAGTGCTCTCTCAGGCGGCCCCCTCCTCAAATATGGTGGCATTTTCATATTCAGTTTCTTATCCTTGCATAACCTTGAGTTTCAGGTAGTAGTTTTATTTTAAAAGCATTTTCATATCTCTGACCTTGTTTTGTCTTGTGAGCAACTCGGGTGGCTGAGTGCCTGGCCGTCGTTGCTGGGACTATGGTGGGGGGACGAGAGTCTGGCTGGGGGCTCACAGGTGTGTCTGTTTGGCTTCCAGCAACGGTCCACAGTGGCATCCATGATGCATCGTCAGGAGACTGTGGAGTGCTTGCGCAAGTTCAATGCCCGGAGAAAACTGAAGGTGAGTCTTGCCTTCTGGCTGCTAGTGCCCTGAAGTCTGACCGTCTGACAGTGACCCCCATCACAGAAGGAAGCTGTCCCCCTGGCTGGGGCTGAGCAATGAAAGGTGCACATACTGGGGGTGTCAAGAGACTTGGTGTGCTCAGGCTCCAGCCAGCAGCTGCCCTCGGCCTGAGACCGGGCGATGCTTTTCTAGAGTCAGATTGGATTCACGGGACCCTCTTCTTTCCCCAGGGTGCCATCCTCACGACCATGCTTGTTTCCAGGAACTTTTCAGGTATGTTTTCCCAGCCATCCACTTTAATGCTTCTGAGGTGAGTGGGTCAGAACAGGGTGTTGCCGTGCACTGCAGTCTTGGTGCTGGGTGTCTCAGCAATGCCCGGACCCAAGATCATGAGGATGCTGCTGCTGTTGGGTCCTGTAACCTGACATTCTGGGGGGGGGGGGGGTTACTTGGGTTCAAGTTTATAAGCTCTGCTCCCTAGAATCTCCCAAGGAGTAGCCTGTTTGGCCTCCCATTGACCTTATCTCTGGGAATTTTTATTTTTCTGAAGAACTCGCAGCACTTGAAGAGGTTAGCTCATCTCTGGAGTGTTGGAGGATGTGTTGGGGAAAGGAGAGATGAGATGCACTGAACCTTCTAGTCCCCACCAGTAATTTGCAGGCTGGGATGATCTCTACTTCATCGTGTCCAAGGAGAGATGACTAATAGAAATTATTCCAGAGGTTTAAACCTTTTACAACAACTGTGCTTAAAATATTCTCTGTGATAGTATCTGTAAACGTGGAAAAAAATAGAGACTAGCAGGATGGAGGGAAAGGCACTTGCTTAAATTTGCGTGAGGAATTAGGAAAGCTGGGACCAATAATTTGTAAATCACACTTGACATTTCTTTTTAAGATGCAAGACATTCCACCTCCTCCCCACCCGGCTCCCACCCCCACCCCCATCATTGTTTGCCCTCGATTGGGAAGCACAGTGGCTTTTCTGTGAGAAAAAGATGAATGTCAGGACTAACTGAAGACAGCTCTCTGCTTTCCTTTTTCCCTGGCCTTCCCTCCCCCGACCCCCCAGCCCCACTGTTTTGGTGCAAGACCCCTGCTGTCATTCTGATAACAAGCCTGCTCCCTTGCTTTCCTTCTGCACTGCCGTGGAGAGGGGGCTTGTGTGGGAGGCTCGGGGAGCAGCCACTCTGGGAGAGCTTGCTCCCTGGAGCTGAGTCCCAGCGGGCTCGCTCGTCTGTGTTGGTTCCGGTAACCTAAAGCCCTGGCTCTGAGGAAGCCACAGGTGAGAGGACATGGGCCTCCTGAGCCCAAGCCCGAGTGAGAGCCACAGGGCCCTAGAGGGTCAGGACTGGAGACTGAGCCAGGGGAGTATCCCACCTCGGGCCATCCCATTGGCCCTGGTTTGGGGCTCATTCTTGTGTTGTGGGTACCCACGAGGGCAAGTCCGCAGCCCTGGGTTCGCTGCTCATAAATGGGAGCAGGAGGGCCCAGTCAGCTGCCTCCAGCAGGGGTGCAGCTGAAGTCCCACAGCTTGCTTCTTGTCTTCTAATTGCTTGCAGCATCTACTTTCCTGGTTTAAGAGCCTTTTTTAGGACACTCAGGGGTGCTCTATGCTGACCCTAGAATGGTGATCTGTCCTCTCTCTGTGGAAGAAATGTGAAGACAGGCTCCTGGGAAATCGATAGCCTGCGCCCCATCCCGTGGCCTCAGGCCTCTGCCTCAGCCTGTCCCCATCCATTTCAGGAAATCAGTCTCTGTTAGAACAAAGCACCTTCACTAATCCCTAAAGAGCCTCCTGTCCCTGCTGCTCAGACCTCACCTGGCCTTTGCATTCACTTTGCTCTGGGTCAGAGGAGAAAAAAAAAATACTGCCAGCACTCCAGGATGACCTTTCCTGCCCTGACTCTAGGACAGGTGAGGACAGGCTATCTCCAGAAGCTTCTGCAGAAAGATGTGTGTACGGGTATAATCCAGACGGAAGGTCACCTGTGTGTTTCTGTAGGAACGAGCTAGGATATTTGCCGAGTTGACTCCAAACGGGTGTAGCTTAGCTGGGAACTCTAGCCGTTTGGCTAATGGTGAAATCAGGGCTTCTAGAATGTATTGCTTCAGCAGCCTTTGTTTTTCTTTCTGGGGCCTCATTTCTTGGGCATCTTACCCATGGATCACTGAGAAATACTGGCTGTCTTCCTGAAAGAGGAAGCAACCTGTCTCTAAGGAGCGAGCAGACTCGGAACATCAGTGAACTTGGCTGCACGAGGGCCATGGACCCTTCTTGGGCCCTGAGTGCCGGTGGTGGCCCGAGGAAAGGGCTGCCCTCTGTTCTGGGCTCTCTGAAAATGTCCTCACTGAGGCCCCTTAGAGAGGGAGGTTGCAAAGTGGGGCTCAGTTTCCTCATGGTCCCACGCTAGGGCTGGACTGTCTCGGAAAGGATACTGCCTTTCACCAATGTAGGCTTTTCCCTGGAGACCCTCATGTGAGGTGGTCACAGGACAGGAGCCATTTCTACTAAGCCGAGCCACGGCATTCCCTCCACCCCATCTGAGCCCAGTCCTCTCAGGTCCCTAGACTGCTGTAGGGCTGGCTGCACCTGTTCCTCAGCCTGCCCCCAGCGCCTTCGCTCCCCCAGCTCGGCTGGCTTGGCCACGCCGCCCGGACCCTGCTGTGCGTGGGCGGCCAGCGGGTTCCTGCGCCTCGCGCTGGGGCATGCTCGCTGCTGACTGGCCCCCGTGGCTTTGCGGCAGCTCTGTGCACTGAGAGACTGTATCCCCTCAGTTGGCAGGCAGAGCTCCGCCCCCGCCTCGCCTGCCGCGAGCGCCGCCGGCTTGGCCGGGCAAGGTACGTGGCATGAGTCCTCCCCGACCGCCTGCCTCGGCTCCCTGCCACCCCACCAGGAGGGCCAGCATGCCAGGCCCACTCACCAGGGAGGCGAGTCCCATGCTTGCGGGCTGAGATGGGCATGCCGGACGGACCACCTAACTTGGCATCTGCGAGCGCATTGGTGTTACGGAGCCCCCTAACCAGCCATGCATGCTGGGCGCTTGCCAACTCTCAGGAGGCAATAGCCTGGGGACATGGAGCTGGGCAGCAGGAGGCTTTCCTCCAGATGGCCTGAGAGCTCGGCCTCCCTGTGAGGTTGTGGCTAAGGTGGGCCCAGCCACATGCCTGGGCCTGCTAGGACTGGGCTTCAACAGCACTGTTGGAGACCCCACCGAGGAAGCCACGCCCCTCCAAACTGTGAAGTCTGGCATTGCAGGCCTTCGGTCTGACAGGCTACAGAGTGCAGAAGCTGTGGAGACAGCGTCCCTGGGTTTGGATCCTGGCCCTGCCACACCCTGACCGAGCCACATCAGCTCTCCCAGCTTTGGTTTGCTCATCTCTCCAGTGGGGCTAATAAAATATCATGGTGATGATTACAGGCGCTCACCCTGCCTGTACAAGACATCTTGTGAAAAATCCTGATGCTACACTCCACCCTAGACAAACAAAATAGGAATCCCCATAGCATGGGATAGGCATAGCATTTTTTTTTAAGCTCCCGAAGTGATTCTGATGGGCAGTTGGAGTTGAGAACTCTGATCTATGTAAAGCACTTAACACAGGTGGCGGTCAGGCGAAGTAGTAAATACATTAAAAACATAACTTTCCAGTCACCTAGCATGACTGGAAGTAGGGCCAAAGGCCATTTTGGGGGATCAGGACTCTTGTGATGGAAGGAGCCCTATTCACACTGTAGGGAGATGGGACCCAGCTCGGGCCCGAATGCCCACCTGAAGGCGAGAGTGGCAGCAGCAGTCGTAACAGCAGTTAGCACTGAGTACTCGCTGTGGGCCAGGCACTCTGTGGAGTGCTTTTCATGCATGACCCCACTGGGTCCCTGTCATTGTCCTGTGACCCAGGCCCTGTTTTATCCCATTTTGTAAATTAAAAAAAACAAAACAGGTTCAAAGAGGTTAAGTAGCCAGCAAGTGGTATCACTAAGGTGCAGACCCAGTGAGGTCCAGTGGATCAGAAGGCTGGGCTGTTCCATGTCCTCGTGCCTCCCAGACTCTCCCAGCTACTTTCTGCTACCAGCCTTCCTGCACAGAGCTCATCAGCCTTGAGCATCAGTCACCCTGTGCTGGCTAGGATCTGTTTAATACCTTGTTAGTCTGCCCAGTGCTTCTGCTCAGTGGGTTCAGAGAGTGGACTCTGAGGAAAGGGTGGCAGACAGGACCCAGCAAACCTGGTGAGGACCTGCCCAGTCAAGGCTTCATCCCCTGGCAAAACCCTCCTGTAGGTGGTCCTGGTCTCTGTGTCTGTGTCTGTCTGTCCTCACGTATGGTCTCTTTCGTGAACTGTGACACTCTTGTTTCTTGAGAACACTCAGGAGATGTCTTGCATCCTTCCAGCTTGTCCATCCTGAGAATCGCCCTGGCATCTAGGGATGGAGCCCCCACCTTTCACCCCGGCACTCTGCTTCCAGGCCCGGGTGGAAGCCGTCGGGGGCAGAGCTCCCAATGGCCCAGGCAGCTCCTGTACTGAATGTGGTTTCTTCTCCTGAGCACAGCGTGTCCCTGTTTGTCCCGAGCCCTCTCCCATGGCAGAGGAGATCCTGGGGTGCTGCCCTGAGGGTCTGATGCTGCTTGAGATGTCCTTCATGCTTTGGGGCTACCAGGCAGGGCATTGCTTTCAGGGGTCTCAGGAGACTCCTTGGCCCCCTTTTCAGACACAGCAATCTCCTGCGGATCCGGCTGCCAGACATCAGGTCGAAGAAAGGGTACAATGCTAGAGACTTGATTTTCCTCTTTGTTTTCACAGCTGCCAAAAGCCTATTGAACAAGAAGTCAGACGGCGGCGTCAAGGTAGGTGTCTCCACCCTTTTAGCCTAAGACTGGCTCCTCTCCTACAGTCACTTATGGGAATTCTTGGCACCTTATCCCCCCTTTCCCTGGGAACCTTCCTATCCTTGCTTTTCTGCTTTAAACCAGAAACCTTTGTGTTCAGAAGAGCAGGTTCCACTGGCCTGAGAGGGCAGCGGGGAGATGTGCTTCTCCTGACCCCAGCTGATTGGAAAGACTCGGGGAGTGGTCCAAATTACAGTTCACCGGAGCCAAATCCTGAGCTTGACTCAGCAGGTGCCTCATTGCCAGGGCTGACTCTCCGGGTTTTTTAGTCATTTGGTTAATTTTTTTTCTTTTTAAAGTACAAACCATTTTTATCAAACGACAGTGAAGTTTGTCTGGTTGACTCATTATCCTTTTGGTCTTTCCTTACCTACAAGCACTTCCAGAACCCAGCTCAGATACCACTAAGTGAAAGTGACTTAAACTTTCTCGAGGCATAGGCCCCTCAGAAACAGGTGAGGGACATGGTGCATCGCAGCCCGTTCCCATTTAGCAAGGGAATTTGGTGGGATCAGGGAAAGAGGAGGGAACCCTAGTGCGAGTGGTTGGTTGCCTGGCCAAGACGGGGGAGGGTGGCCGGGGGTCCTCACAGGGCCCAGGGTGTTTCTGTAGATGCTTTGGGGACAGAAAGCATCCTGGGGCGAGGGCTTTGGGTAGGAGTTTGTCCTACCGAAGCCTACCAATTTATGCCATGGTGAAGAATTTCAAACTGTGAAATTACCCAAACCTTTAAATTCCAGCAAAAGTTTAAATTAGATCTTTTCCCAGGACCTTATGTCCTCAGCTGAGATACGCACGCGTGGCCTGTTTCCTGCTCCCCACCCCTTCCTCTCTCTCTCTCATTCTTTGCATACCTGCCTCTGTGTACTTCTGCTCCAAGGAGGGGAGCCTGGGCTCTACGCACACCTGTTGACACAGAGCTCGGATTGCCCAGCACCCCTCACCCCTCCAAGTTACAGGGCCGAGAGCTAGATGAGTGGAGCCAAGGTAGGGAAAGTGATAGGTTTAGTTGCAGAGAGATTTTGCATATTTCTATTTAGGAAGAACCTATAGTAATCATCCTTACAGAGTATTTAATAGGTGCCCATCCGGCCCAATGCTGCGCTCAGTTCTAGGGGCACGCGAGAGGTATAGGAGGTGATGCTTTAGGAAGAGGCGATGTGGGAAGTTACAAAGTTAATTAAAGAGGAAAATGGACACACCTGGAACCAGCTGAGCACGGAAGGTCACCGAGTGCCGGAACCTACGTGAGATGATTCGGTTCAAGAAGCTTCTGGGAAAAAGCTGATCAGACAAAGCTTAAGGATGTAGGAAGATTGAAACCAAGTCGGTAGTTGCCTCTAGGGAATGGGAGTGGAGGTGAGGACAGGACGGAGAAACATACCTTTGGTTTTTTACACTGTATGCATGTGTTTTCTTGAAAATGAGAATGTATTTTATAATGCGAGAACAACAAAATGTATTTTTATGGTTCTGTTATCCATATTGATGTTTTCTGTCCAACTGGAACATGGGCTGCGTGGCAGAGGGATGTCAAAACCACAGCTGCATTGGCCCAGCTGGGCAGAGGAATGGGAGGGTTGTGCGTTAGACCTCGGGCAACGGTTAAGGCCACTGAGCAGGGGAGCTGTGGCGAGAGTGGTGTTTTTGAAAGGGCGAATAGAAGAACATAGAAACTGGACGTGGTGGTATCATTTAGGACTTCTTATAGTCTGGGTGCAGGGCGAAGAAAAGGTGACTATAAATAGAAAGCATTAATACTCAGAATACCCACCACAGGAGCCTAAGTGCCAACCAATCAGAACAGGTGTTGCCTGTGGGTAATTAGTCTGGCCGTACCCAGGAATGCTAGGCTCTGATTAGATATTAGCTCTGATTAGAGGTGTGTCACAGGAAGGGGGATTTAAAAAGGGTCCATCGATGATAACATCAGAGTTCTTGACTGTGGAGAGAACTAGGAGTAGTTGGGAAGGAATGCCCGGCTTGGAGCGGGGAAGAGTTTGGTTTGACCGAACCGCGATCGAGAGACAGGCGGAGGTCTGGGTGGAGAGGTCTTGAAGGTGCTGGGAGATACCTGGTGTAGCCCAGGGAGGAGGTCAGTACTGGAGCGGCAAATGGGGACGTGCAGGAGCGAATCACACGAGCCCACTTGCTCGGCCGATTCTGTGCCTCGGGAGATGGGAAGGCAGCGACATGGTCCACCCCTGGAGCGTTCGTTCACAGTGGGAGCGAGACGGGGAAGCTGCCAGTGCCGCTGTGTGTGGTAAGGCCTGTGAGGAGGCGAGCGTAGGGCAGGTGCTGGGGTGCAGAGAAGCAAGCATCGGGGTCAGAACAGGGAATTTTCCTGAAGAAGGTGGCCCATGAGCTGAGTTTGAAGGATTAATTGGATTTTGCCAGCTTAGGGAGGAAAGAGGAGGAGGAGGAATATTCCAGACGGGGGGAACGCATGTGTGAAGATATACAAGTTTGACCAGCGTGGTGACTCTGGGAACCGTAGTGCCTTCTGTGTGGCTAAAACAGAGACTGGTTGCACAGAGCAGTGACAGCTGAGGTGGTGGCGGGAAGGTGAATAAAAGAGCCTAAAGGAACACATTTCTAGCAGAACTTTCTAGATGCTGGCCCCAAGGATGGCTGTCAGGTGCAGCCCTGTAAGGTTAGCCTGAGGAGCTAATTACAGATATACAGATTCCAGGGCCTGACCTAGAATTCAGATTCAGGAAGCCCTGGTTGGGAGGCACAACCGGAGTCTTAATAATACTCCCCTTTCCCGTATGAATCCAAAGCACATGAAGGACTAAGGGTTTGATAAAGGCAACAGTTTGAGGTTATCTGTGATTAAGGATCTAGAACAGAAGAGGCATCCACGAAGGAACTGCAGAAAGAGCAGAGGCAGGGGAAGAACAGAAGTATGCAGCAACGTTGGCCCGTGTAGGAACACGGGACTGAGGGCCAGGTGAACAGAATCACGGAATTGCTTTAAATGAAAACGTATGTGGGAAACCCAGCCCAGTGTCTGATCTAATGTGCTCAGTAAATGAGTTTGATTCTTGAGAAAAGACTTGGAATATAGCGGTGGGACCAGAGGCTAAGATGCAGGTGTTTAAGAATACAATGACCAGCCAAAATGAAAGGGCCAGCAACAGACAGTTTGGGGGAAATTATCACAGCAGGCTGGTTGGAGGAGTTAATATTATTTTTATACGAAAGAACTTTCTCTGACATACAAGGATGCCCCCTAAAACCCAGCTGAAAGATGAACTAACAGCCTGAAAAAGAGAAAGTAGAACGGGTTCACCAGCGTGGCCCTCTTAAGCTCACTAGTATCGGAGAGATGCAGGTCGAAACGAAGTGCCGTTTCTGACTCTTAAGTTAATGGTAAATTGGAATGACCTTTTGTAAAACAGCCTGTGTGTTAAAAACCATAAAAGTGTTCCTACCTCTTTTACCCTTTAATTCTACTTCTGGGAATTTATCCTAAATAACTCAAAATATGGAAATACTGAAAGCAGAAAGATGTTCAACAGGACATTATAACTGTGAAAAGGTTGGAGATGATCTCAAAAGCCAGTTAGATAATGACTAAACAATAATAGGAGATCCTTAATAGGCCATTACAAAGTTATTAATTGCCATGACCGTATAATGGCAGAAATTTTTATATTAAATGGGATATAAAGCAGTACATACTCTACTATCTGCATTCTTTAAAAGATTTTATTTTATTTATTTTTAGAGATGGGAAGGGAGGGAGAAAGAGAGGGAGAGAAGCATCAATGTGTAGTTACCTCCTGCTCGCCCCCTACTGGGGACCTGGGCCACAACCCAGGCATGTGCCCTGACTGGGAATCTAACCGTCGACCCTTTGGTTCATAGGCCCACACTCAATCCACTGACCCACACCAGCCAGGGTTAAATTTTGTTTTAAAAACCAATATGTTGCCCTGGCTGGTGTAGCTCAGTGGACTGAGCGCGGGCCTGCGAACCAAAGGGTTTCGGTTCGATTCCCAGTCAGGACACATGCCTGGGTTGCAGGCCAGTTCCCAGCAGGGGACACACGAGAGGCAACCACACATTGATGGTTCTCTCCCTCTCTCCTTCCCTTCCCCTCTAAAGATAAATAAATAAAATCTTTAAAAAGATAAAATAAAATAAAAAACAGCATGTTTGTAGATTATATTCAGTGTATGATATGTGGATAAATGAACTGGAAGGAAGCCCACTGAAGTGTTAATAATAGCTTCACTGGGTGATGGGAATTTGGGGAACTTTTATACATTTCTCTGTATTTTATACATTTTTCAGTGTATTACTTTGATAATCAGACAGTGTATTATTTTGGTAATCATAGTGAAAATCAAAATACTATTTATTTTATTTTATTTTAAATATCTTCTACATTTTCTTTCTTTTTTTTATTTTAATTGTTATTCAAGTACAGTTTTCTGTCTTTTACTCCTGTGTTTTTTTTTAAATTTAAATATCTTCTACATTTAAAAAAATACTATTT
>PVKM010021883.1:0-22233 GCA_004027735.1 Carollia perspicillata | reverse complement strand
GGGGGGGAGTCATGGGGGTAATGTAGACAATTGTAATTGAACAAGATTGTTGAACAATAAATTGAACAATTTATTACTCCTCAAGTAATAAAAAGAGAAAAGGGTATATTTTGGTAAGAAATATGATTTTCAACTAGTATTAGGAAATTTTAAAATAGCTGATGGGCCTTCAATTATACAACCAATGTATAGAATAAGAAATGTAGGAGTTTTACACACAAACTTTGTTTGAAATCCTGGGAGTCCAAAATTAGAAAGGGTTAGTATTCAGTAATTATTTAGATTCTGAAGCTCAACTCCTATGGCAAAAAGAACAAAATATTTTATCTGATTTCATAAACTTTTTCTTGAAATATAACATATACACAAAAAGATGCACAAATTTTTTTACAGATTTAAAACACCTATGAGTAACTATAAGATGTAAACGTTATCAGCTATTCTGAAGCCTTATTGGTCATCTTCTACACAAAGGTAACCACTATTTTGACTTCTATCACAAAAAATTAACTTTGCCTTTTGTTGAACTTTCTATAAATGAAATCACAGAGTATGTATCTTTTGGGTCAGGCTTCATTATGCATATTGCATGTCTGTGAAATTCATCCACATCATGGCACGTAGCAGTTTATACTTTTTCAAAGCTATATACAGTATGCCATTATGCAAATAACCTAAAATAACTTATCCATTTTATCGATAGATTGTTTCAGTGTTTGGCTATTAAAAATAATGTTGCTATAAACACTTTCATACATGTTTTATGGTACATATATGCACTTATTTCTTTGCTTGCATTTCCTGTATTGAAATTTCTGAGTCATAATGTATTTGAAAACTACGTCCATGCAAAAACTAGCAAGTGAATATTTAGAACAGTTTTATCCATAATTCTTCAATAGGTAAATGGATAAATAAACTATGGTACATCCATGTAACTGAATATTATTTGGCAATAAAAAGAAATGTGTTATTTCTCCAAGTCACCAAGTCTCCAAGTCACAAAAAACATGGAGAAATCTTAAATGCATAATCGCTTAATGAAAGAAGCCAGTCTGTAAAGGCTATCTGCTGCATGATTCCAACTACATGACTTTGAAAATACAAAACTATACAGTCAGTAGAAAAGATCAGTGGTTGCCAGGGATTCTAGGGAGAGGAGGCGAGGGATAAACAGGGCACAGCACTGATGATTTTTAGGACAGTGAAAATATTATGTATCATATTATAATCATGGCTGTATGACAAGATGTATTTGTCGAAACCCATGCAATTTTAAAGCATAAAAAAATGAACCTTATTTGTGCAAATTAAAAAAAAAAACACTTAGGAGTTTGGGGTTCCAGGAAAAAAATATAGACTGTGACAAGAGAATCCAGATACATTAAAAATACATGAAAAAAACTCATTGAAGGGATGGGGGAAAGTGATGACCTAAGCACTTCTGAAATGAGTGGCATCTCTAAGACCATACGCACTGTGCTCTCGCTGACAGAGTTGGTCCCCATGGGAGTATGGGTTCCAACTCTGATCCTGGTGTACACATATAATGGAATTGGACAATTAAGTAAATGGGTGAAGGGCAGTAGAAGCCACGTTTCCAGTGCTGGATTGAGAGTTTACATAAATGAAGAGAGAAGACTAGGTTAATCCATGTGGTGATAGATTAGAGTTAGACATTGGTAAGAAATTATGTTTAACTTAATGTGGATATAAATGGTGACATATAGAAATGTGCATAGATATGCATAGACAGACAGGTTACAATGCACAGATACTCCCTTGCTTTGTCAGGGGAGAGGGCATAAAATATGTCACCCCAGCATACTGAGCACACCTTCACACAGATCTCAGTTTTCACTACCACTCTCCACATGATCCACGTCAAGGGGCATTAGGTCAAAGGGCTCCAGGAGCCCAGCGAGAGAGTTCTCAATGGCCAAAGCTGGAACAATTTGTGTAGCAAAATAGTGTTGCATTACAACTCAGAGCATAAAATAAAAAATATCAATGAGTCCAATCCAATATCAATAAATGATTGAATAAATTAATAAAATGGGGGAGGAGAGATAAGTCTCCCATGTACAAAAACTCCAAATACTTCACACAGAAATTCCACACCCTAAGTACAAAAAGCAGAACTCCCTGCTCCTTAAGTGTGGGCTGCACAGAGTAACTTCCTTCCAAAGAGGACAATACGGAAAAGTAGAGAGTAACTTTAGAGTGCAAAATATAACAAATACTACTTCAGCCATGTGATCAAGTTTAATATCAACAGGGATAAATCATTAATAGTACGTACTCTTGATATGATGTGATGAGATTAGCACCTTACCATTGTGACCTTACTGCCTCAACCCATAAGCCCAGTCACATCATGAGAAAAACATGAGACAAAATTCAATAGGCTCCACCAGGTAGCTCAGTTGGTTAGTGTCATCCTCATACACCAAGGTTGTAGGTTCAATCCCCAGTCAGGGCATAAACAGGAGGCAACCAAAGAATGCATGAATAACAGGAAAAATTGATGCCTCTCCCTTCCCCCCCTCTCTCTCAATCTCTCAAATAAATAAATAAATAAAACTATTCTGATTAGGACTGAATAGACTTCATAAAATTACCAGTGGGACCCATGATACAAAATAAGATAATGAACTCTACTACAATAAAGCCAAACTTCTCAATAAAGCCATCGCAGACTTTCACTGCATCTAAGCCCTGTATTTTATAGCTTTCACCTCCCCAAGTACCTAATAATTTTGCTGTAATTTTCATATTTGTAAATTCTAGTATTATTTTTAAAATCCAGAGTTTACATGTTTAGCTAAGAGTTTCACACAAGGGAATCCCTGCCAATACCAAAAGGCATAAATCTAACAATCTATACCAGTGTCTGCTTACAACAAATGCACGGAAACAAGACTCAGCGGCAGAAGCAAGCAAGCAGGGGAGAACGACAAAACCGGGAAACTAATTCTCAGTGACAGTCTCGTCTTTCATCTTGAGCCGCGCCTTGAACTCTCCCTTGTTTAATTATTCAATCAGGAGCTGCTCAGCAAGATCTGTCTAGTTTTGATGATTCTTAAATTCAGTCCTGCTGACAGACTCTGTCCCTTTTTCTCTATATTTACTATTACCTAATGACAAGGTCTGAATGCTAATTTTGAAATTCAACTTTCATTAAAAATAGAATGAAGTTTTTCTGACAGTGACCTCTTGGCTCCAAAGTATCACTTTTCTTTACAACTCAAATTCATAAAAATTTAAAATCCTGCCGTGAAAAATACTGGTCTCTTAATATTATTTAATTAATAGTATATAACAATGCAGTAAGCATTTTAGGCAATCAATATGTTCCATAAATTTCACCCTTAAAATTACTTAACATATTTAATTCACATTTATAAAAATTTAGGATGTTGAGATGACAAAAAAGTATTTCCAATATAAATTTGGATTTTGTTCATTGCTTTGAATATCATCATTATGCTGATTATCCAGAAAATAAATCCTTGATATTTTGTCCCCTGACCCTGACGCTCAGCCTTCCCCGCCTGCTGACCTGCGTCATCACCTCCCCATTCTCTCATCTCTAGACTGGCGCCCAGGTCCAAGCCGCCACCTCTCCTGCCCAGGCGGCTACAACAGCCTCCTCACTGGTCTCCTTGCTCCCACTCCTGGCCCCTACGGTTTGTTCTCCACGTAGAACCCGAGATATACATCACTGTGGATCCTGTTCCCCACTTTTTCACTTTTTCTGAGACATGCCAGGGCAACTAACTCTTGTTCAGATTCCACAGGTTAAAACTCGAGGACATACTTGGACCCGCCAGGCATGGTTGAGTTGTGTGGTAAGTGAGGACTGGGTTCGTGCCCAGGATACAAGACGCCACCATTCCATGAAGTCATATCCTTATTAGGGACCAGACTGATGAAGTGCATTTACCTTGGACTTGAGGAGCCCTGTTCATGTGCCATTAGTCTACCTGTCCAGGCTTACGTGCTTTATGACATCAGCTGGGCTTCCAAAAGGCTGAAGACATTCCCTCCTTCAGACCTCCCCACTGCCACCAGGTGCTTGTGAGGGGGCTCCTCAGAGACCGTCCATCTCTCCTGGTCTCTCCGCCATGTGCCATGGGGACTTCTTTCTGCATCCTCACAGGACGGGGACTTTTGGGATTTACCCATGTGATAACCATGTCTTCTCCCTCAGTAAAGATGGATCTACTCAGAAAATCTGTCTTAAAGTGGTCACACTACTCCTATCCCCTATTTGATTTCCTTTACCCTAGCATTAAATTCTTAAAAAGAAAAAACCAATCAACTCTTCAGTTAAAGAGAATGAAACAGATAAGAAAAAGAAAGAAGAAATTCTCTCCAGATTGAAAGCCCGGGAGAAGACAAAAAGATTTGTAGAGGTCAATGGGGGTTGAACAAAGCGGGGCTCAAACAATGCAGAGTGAAATCCACGGCTCCTCCGGGAGACCACCCACTGTCACACAGAAGTCGGTATCAAGTCGGGAGGCAGGGCGATTTCTTCTAACCCTGTGTCACACTCACTTATCCACCGCGCAAGTCAGCAAAGCACGGGGATGTGGAGAGTGACGGGACCGTTTCTATAGATGGTGAGGAAAGAGAAAGAGACTCACTGTGGACTGGGTCTGGGCCACGTATTCACCCTCCATTTTACTCAGACGCGCGTTCGTGTCCTCCAGCAATTCCTGAATGTTTTCAGTGTGTCGCTTTTGAAGATTGAACTTCTCCTTTTCCATTTCGGCCACAGCACTGTGGAGCTACACAGTGAAAGAAAAAATGGACTCTTTCATCACCATTATAAAATATACTATTTTGCAATTCAGAATTTTATAAACCATTAGACTTCTAGAATAAAATATACCAAAACATAGCTATTTTTAGTCTAAAATTTTAAGTTTCTTTATTTTCTTTGTTCATACTTTTCCGTATCATCCATTATTTTTATAATTAAATAAAATTATAAAAGGTTGATACTTTGAAGCATCAATCTTTATATTTTCAATAACTTTTCTTATGTAGCTTACCTTTTTTTCCCAATCATTATTCAGAAACTCTGTGCTTTGTTCGCATATCTTTTTCAGCTCTGCAATCTGGTTTTCTTTAGTCTCTCTGATAACTTGACAATCACGTATAAGGGTCTGAACTGTCAAAAATGATAAAAACATAGTCAAACCAATTCTAGCTACCCCATGATAGTTTGGTGATAAAACATGTAGTGCACCACTAAGATAATTCTACTTTTCACAAAGTCTTCTCAATTCTGCCTTATAAAATACCTTATTCCCTTCTCTCTTTTCCCCATTCCCACCGCCACCATCTTGGTCGGATCCCGCGTCACTCACTCCCTAGTCAATTTCAACCACGCGCTGGCCTCGGTATCATTCCCCTCCATGGACCCGCTGTTGCTTTTAAAAAGGCGTTTCTACAGTGCAAGTCCAGTAATGTTACTCCTGGACTTAAAAAAAATTCTACAATTCCCCTCACCTAAAAAGTAAATGCCAAAAACTTCATACCTTACTGCCTAAATATGATCATTTATCCACCTGGAATGAATGACCTTCCCTCCCTTGTTGAAAAACTCCTACTCGCTAGTCTCAATTCAAGTATCACCTTCTTTGTGAACCTTCACCAACCACAGTCCTCATCTTGCAAGGGCAGAAAGAAACTTCTCTATGCCCAAGGACCTCATGCATTTCCCCATCAAACCACCTATTACATTATGTGTTGTAATGGTTTACTTGCCTATTTCCTGAGGAGAACGATATTTCAACGTTCCACCTACAGAGCCTAGCAGCGCCGCGTAGGGCAAGTGCTCACAATGAGGAGTGCGGAATGAAGGAACCCGTCACTCCGCTCCACCTGAAGTGGCTCCTAGCCGCTGTAAAGCCACTGCCAAGGTTTATGTTACTAAAGCAAAATATTCTTTAAGTTATATAAAATATTTCCCTTATGAATCACTTTTTAATATTTCTTTTAAATAAAATCTCTTTAAATGATTTAAACTGTCAGTGATTTAAACAAAAATTTGTTTAATATGTTTCTGTAAAATAAGTTCAGCTGAATGATTGCTTAAATGTAGTATTTTCTTAGCTCACAGAATATGTTCTTACTCACTTACTTTAAGATAGCAAAATTTAATTCAGTAACTATATGTGGTGATGGATGTAACTGGAGTTACTGTGGTGATCGTTTCACAGCATATGTAAGTATACTGTATAATCACTGTGTTGTACATCTGAAACCAATATAACGTATGTCAACCATTCCTCAAAAACAGCAAAATTTTCATAAACATTTACATAGAAATGTCTTTCACTCTTACATCTCAACTTCATAACAAGGGGAGAAAGGAGAGTCCAAGTTAACCTAATACATATACTTATTACATATATATAACATTTATGTATGTTATAGCATATATAACATTTTATTTCACAATTTAAACCTTTGGCATATTTAAATTGCCTGGTTTAAATAAAGGTAAGAAAGAAAAACCTAGGAAGAAATTTAAAAATTGTTGTAGCCATTAATATTTGAAGAAACAACCTGCACAAACATCTAACCAACATTTAAGGCTGGGAATAAACCTAAAAATACCTATTTAATTAGGTAACTATACGTAATTGCCATCCTAAATTTCAAGGGCATTACCATTCTGTCAAATACACTCTGGCTCGGTGACTGGTGACAAAGCCAGTAACTTCCACATGGAAACCCCTAAATGAAACCTTGTCTCCCCTTTCTTCTTACTCATCACCTATATGCTTATCATTCACCAAATCCTTCAAAATCTCTTCTTTGGTTCCATTCTCAGTACTCCCACTTCCATCATTCAGACATTCTGGGCCCTTATCATCTTAAAAGCAAAATTACAGCAGGACGGGAGCACAAACTCTCTGAGTTGGACGGAACTTCGAGCATTACTTACTCCACCCTCACCAGGATAATGAGTAAGCCCAGGCCCAGAGACTTCCTGGTGTCCCACAGCAGACACTGAAGAGCAGTCCTGGGGTGGGAGCCCGTTTTCTAGTAAGTGGGACGCTCTCTCTCTCACTCTATTCTACCTCTGACTGTTGGAGCAGCCTGGGAGTTGGCCTCACCGTGGTGGCATACTCACCATTATGGGGCTCCTCCTGCTGAAACTTGAGGTCCTAAAACCTACCTCTTAAAAATCTTCTTTGCCTCCCCAGCATCTACAGGATAAACTTAAAACTTCTAAATCTGAAATTCAAGGTCATGCTTCAGTCATGCCAAATCACTTATCTTACCTTTTTCAGTCTATCTCTTAATGTATAGGACATCTACTCCAGCTAAATGGTTTTGTAGCATCCTTCCCAAAACTTACCAGTATCAGCATTTCTACTGTAGCATCTGAAATTTTTAAATTTCTTTCCTCCAAAAATGTTTTCAACAGTCTCTCTAATGGCTGCTTGTTGCATTTTGACTTATCATCGTAGTCAATTTAACACTTGATCACATGCTTTCTTTTATTTCATAATGAAAGTATAAATGGGAAATACTTTTTAAATGTTCTGTCAGTCATGATACTAGCATATACTATCAGGCATAAGTAGATTCTTAATGTAATGAATTTTATTAGGCCATGAGGAATAATTTTCCTAGATTTCTTTGTGAAAGCCAGTAAATTCTAATTCTGTGACTGACACATAGCAGCTCAATAAGGACACGGAGAGTAAAGAGGAGGAAGTAACAGTGACAGGCTCTTCCAGTTCCTTAACCAAACCAACCACGACTGCCTGCCCCCCACCCCACACAGTGTCTCCCCATGCATATGGAAGCTCACATAAACACGCCCACTGATGGAAACCTACATAAACACTGCCGTCGCATACTATGAAAGGTCAGAAGTAAAGTTTCACTTCGTATAACCACTAAAATAAAATGACGATATTATTATACGATCTATGTAACAATACAACATCACCTTTCTTTTCAAGTTTTGTAATAGTCTCCTCCATTTCATTTTGTTTCTTTTTGTACAAAGTTTTCAATTCTTCTATTTCGCTATTCTTTCTTTCCAAAATCTGCAAATGAATTGAAAATGTTTCAGTATGCTATGTTGTTTGACATACAGAACACATAATTTTTTAAATGAGCTCAATATTTTTGCAAGCCTATCTCAGCTAATCCCATAAAAGATATAAAGATTATATTTTAGTGCATTGAGAAAACAGTAAATATGTTAGAATAAATGAGTACTGAGATAAGCTATCTGCTTTGAATCTTCATGTATCAATCTTTAAGGAGACTATAAATAATAAATTAGGTGATTCTCTAACATATAATTCAGAGATAAAACTGTCATAAAGTAGCAGGGAGAAGCCATCAGAACTTGACACATTGGGACAGTACAGTTCACCTCCCCGCCACGCTGGAACAGAACATCTTCAGACGCGCACGTCTCTGAGCCTTCCCACTAGTGTCCTATCATGTTCATGCACAATAACAAGAATTCTCAGATACATGGGAAGATGAGAGGTAATAAGCTTCTTTCATATCTAGCTCTGCTATTGTGAATCAGAAAAAGCATCTCAAAATATGTCAAAATTGCATGAATATTTTACATCATGAATTTATATAGTGTCAGAAGTTTTAAAATTAATCATTTAAAGGACCCATGGACAAAGCCAAAGGGTGGGGCGGGGGAGAGTGGTAGGGGAAAAATGGAGAGAGCTGTACTTGAACAACAATAAAAAAATGAATCATGCTTGTTATATACAGGGGTGGGCAAAAGTAGGTTTTCAGTTGTGAGTGAAAATCTTTTGATTTAATAAATTTATTATTATAATCATAACTTACCTTCTTCCATCTGAACAACTGTAAACCTACTTATGACAACCCCTGTGCTTCTAAAAACATATACACTAAAGAAAAACAAAACAGAAAAATAACCAAAAGGCAGGAAAGGTAGCAATCAGGAAAAAACGTGTGCTAACCAAGTGGGGAAAAAACCTGAGGCAGGAGTATAAATACCCACTTCTCTTATGGTTGGGGTATATCTCCTACATACCCAAAGTCAGCTAAGTAGAAGAAGGGTATTCGAATGTCTAACCAATTTTTCTTAGTGATTTTATTACCAGCATTTTACTTTACCTTTCATTGTCTTAGTCCCACCTGTAAGAATGGTTGGTAAACAAGAAAAGGAGCTAGTTGATCCTAACATCCACAAAGAAGCTTAGAAGGAAAAGAATGTAGGAAAATAGATAACGTCATTTCAAATGCAGTCCTTGACCTTACAAACAACTTAGGCATTTCAAACTAGCTACATTGCTTTCCTTTTTCACACAGCATTTATTTAAAAGGAAAAATTCTGGGAAGGAATTTTATTATTAAAAGCTTCTCTTAGAACAGATCTTTGTAACAGACACACCAAGAAGCCTATTTGAAGCTCTATTACCATGATTTTTCCAAATATATTTGATATTCCTTTAATTTATACATCAATAGATTCTATTTCATTTGAACAGTAATTATATTACTGAATCTCTAATATATTTATGATAGAGAACTGTTTTATCTAACCAATTTAAACTAAGGTAAAAATTCCATTAAGACCAGAAAGTAATATTTGTCTTTAAAATTTGAATGGGAAAGAGGAAAGGAGAGGAAAAAGGATTAAATATTTTTTTCTTTCTAATTTTCAATCAGTGGTTTCTTTCTTGTTGCTGTGACAGATGAGCCAAATAGTCACCTAAATATTAATATGCATATATTTTAGCTTTGAAGAAGCTCAGATATGTGATGCTGTGGCCTCCACTCCCTGCCTCCATTTCTGTCACTTAGTTTTGTGAAGCAGAATCATAAGCATGCCTTTCTGAAACAGTAAATGATAAGTTTCTATTTGGAGATATATTATCACTATTTTTTAATCATTACTAAAATACAGTTTCAATTCAAACTCCATGTAGGATGACCATAAATTGATGACTTTCATTGTGCCCAGCAAGAAGGAAAGTTAATTCCATTTAGAAACACAGACTGAAACACTGGAAGGCATAAGCACCGATGAGGAGATGAACGAAGGGGCCTGCGTTGTCAGAGCTAGTGTGCGGTGTATGCCAAACGGAACAGAGTCTGTGAGTCCTTTTCAAACTAAAAGGGGAATTTTAATTGCCAGAAAATGGGGAAAAAATATTAGGCCAAACAAGCTTTAGTATATACAGATGAACTAAAAGGTAAGGTAAACTGTAAGAATTTACATAAAGACATGGTTAGCAAATAAAGTTTAAGGCTCAACTTTTGCTGCAATATTAATTTAGCAAATTACATTTATGACAGACTATCATAAGTATGTAAATAAGTGGATGAACAAATGGATGGACAGATAGATGGATGGGTGGATGGATGGGTGGATGGATGGGTGGATGGATGGGTGGACTGACAGACAAACAGATGGACAGACAGGTTGACAGACTAACAAGTGGAAAGATGGACGGGTGGGTGGCTGGATGGATAGATGAGTGATCACAAGACCTTGAATGTTTTAAGCATTCGATATTAATAAAAGATTGCATGGTACACACCCTACCTTCTGAACATCAGCATCGTGTTTCTGTTGAAGTTTAAGCTTCTCTTCATGACATTTAGCTTCTATCATTTTGGTTTTCATGTCCAACTTTAAGGAAAATAATTTAAAGGTATTAATTTTTTTCCTCTGGCAAAAATACACAATCAAATTAAAATAATTCCCCATATGAAAGGGAGTATCATTTTCCACTTTTACCCTGTAGCCTAAAGTCTAGAAATCACACATATATACCAATATGTTGGTTACATTCCTTGATTTCTTATAAGCTAATTAAAAATCTTGCAAATCAGTTTCACTTGATAGGTAAAACTGACACTACTAAATACGGATTCATCAGTTTTCCTCACCCCATTGCCTAAAAAAGTCATTTTAAAGTGTTATTTTGCTAAATCTACTACTTTGGCATTTATTCTTTTCTATTTGAAGAAGTCTCTATTCAATCTTTTCACTTTTTGCTTTTCTTAGATCCATGTGCTCCTTGAAAAATACCTTCCACTGTGTGATAGTTCGAGAACGAATGTTCGTAGACGGGGCAGGTCACTAATCCATGCACGCCTCCCTCCCGGCAGGCAGACGCTGAGTCCTGCCAGGCGGTGCCCTTATCTCCTCTCAAGCACTCACTAACTCCTATCCTTCTCACACCCGTGCCTAACCCACCAGTGTTTGGGGGAAGGAAGCAAAAATAAAGCCGATACTTGTTGATAATAGTGAGTGTATCTTAGAATTAAAAGCACAGTAGTGACAAGGTTTAAGAACATGAAATTGGTTACCTCAAATATAAAGTATCTGACCACCTGATTCCTTACTACTTAAAAGAACAAGTGCACTGGAATCTGCCAGACCTCATTCCTAACTCAAGTTCTAATGCACTGTGTATTAACTGCTGCGATTCTGGGCAAGTCGCCATTGTGAGATTCTATTTTCTCTTCTGCTAATTCAGGGTAATTATCCTTATGAACTGTAAAACATATTTAATGATAACATTTAAGTAACTGTGCTCAGTACAATGTTTGGCACAAAGTAGGTATACAAAAAAATGTTACTCTACAACCTTCCGAAAAATTTTATTTTAAAATATTAGAAATGTACTATCAAAACATTTTCTTGAAAATTGTAAAAATATACTTTATGTGTTTAAATTACTGTTTCAAATAAACAATGAATTTGAACTCAAGGTAAACATGTATGATCAAATGAACACACCAAAATGAAATTTTAAAACTTTACACATAAAAATTAACATAACACAGAATTCATGATTTCCATCCTGTGGTAACTGTTTACTACAGTCCTAACGAGTGTAGTTTTTTCATTTTATTGTACCAGTATTTTACAAATGAATTTTTAAATCAGTCCATACCATTTGTGGAAAACATTGGTTAGAGAATGTCTCAATTTTTCATAACTCCTACTTTTAAATGTTATTGTATTTACCTGCATTATCCCTGGTCCCCCTGCAACCACCACACCGCAGTCCATGTACAGGAATCCTTTTTCCTTTTTGCTCCTCCTTCCACCTCCTAAACCCCTCCCCCTTAGCTGTCATCCTGCTCTATCTAGGAGTCTCATGATTTTTAAATGAGGGGTGGAAAGGGAGGCAGTCATTCATTTAATATTCAAAAGGAAAAAATTTGAATGTTTCCATCCTCTTCTAAATTACATGATGCTTCCTCCTCATTTTAGCAGGAGGCAGGCTGGGCGACCCAACTCCATGTGAAGATCCTTAATAGGAACATCTGGGGAGTACTGAAAGGAATCAAATGTAAAAAGTAATAGGACAAAACTGGAAGGATATAGGAGCATTTATCACCATATCTTTCCATAATACCTTCAAAAGAATCAGTCATACCCTCAGCTTCCCAGGGTCAGCCCTAAATACCATGGTGCTGCTACAGCCCAGGCCACCACCTCCCACCGGCTGCACCCCAGTCTTGGTAGGCCAGATTAGGGGTCAACACTTGACACATACTTAAGTAATTCTTAGCTAAAGAGTAACCGTTCAGCCATCTCCCTCTCTCAAGAATCTGAGTGAAGATAGCAAGTTAGCTACTTTGTGGAACAAACCCAAGCTCTAACGCAGGGGTGTCCAACCTTTTGGCATCTCTGGGCCACACTGGAAGAAGAAGAGTTGTCTTGGGCCACACATTAAATACACAAACACTAACGAAAACTGATGAGCAACAAAAAAGTCCGTGCATAATCTGCGTGGTATCTACCACCACAGATAAGCAAAAAGTCCTCACATTATAAACCTAATTATGCAGCGGCCCTTTTGATAGTCTCTTAAAATCGTTGAGGAGGTCCCAAGTTTGTGATCACTAATATAGGAAATGTACATATCTAAGTAATAAAACCAAGTAATGTTTCAAGTAGATTTACGATTTTGTGTCGGGCCACATTCATAAGCCATCCTGGGCTGAATGAGGCCTGTCGGCCACAGGTCAGACACCCTGTAAAGGATCAGCAACAAAGAGAAAGCATGTGTAAAGTGTGTTTCACGTTTGATACTGAATTTAGCAGAAAACAAAATATAGCATAACAAACATTAATGAGTTTGTAAGGGGAAAAATGTATTAAAGTTATTTGGATGGGTATCTCCTACACATTTTAAAACACCAAGAAACTCCATTTAATCTTATTTACAAAGGCTTAATATTGATCAACTACCTCAATCATATCAAAAGAAACAAAATGTACAAAAAAAGTGAGTTATTTTGATGTAGAAAATAGCTACAAACTAAGTTTTGGATTTGGTATAAAATGCAGCCACTGTAATCTCACTGAACTTTTTGTTTGCCCTTATTTACTGTAACCACATAGCAATTAAACTGTAAGGTCAATCACTCCACCCAAAGGAAAAAGGACTCACGGACACGGACAACATTGTGGTGATTGCTGGGGGGAGGTATAAGAGGACTAACAAGTAAAAAGAAATACAATAAAGATTAAATTTTTAAAATAAAATAAAACTGAATTGAAAAAGAAATTGCAAGGTGAAAAACATTAGTGCACCAGCCACCTGTACTGTCTGGTGATTCCCGAAGCATCACCGGCAGCACAACTGAGCGATGTGTTTGCTGAGCCACGCCCTCTCTTACATCGCAGTGATCGTCACCGCAAACTGACAGAGGAATGGTTCACAGAATAAAAATGACTTTACTCACTCAGATACCTAATTGTTACAGTCATCTTTTTTGAGAATTCTGTTAGTTACTAGTCAAAGGAAATTACTGTATGTTAGTAATTAAGATTCTTCCTGATCAGTATCTCCAGTGTATCCTATTCTCAAAAAGTTAATTTGGAATCTTGCATACTGCCAAGTGTTATTCACCATGTTTATTTATAAACACAACACACAAAAAAACCAAGGTATCTATCTCTCTTACTTTACCCCTGGGGCATAGAGATATATGGAATTTTCTAAACAATAATTTCTAATCTCCTAGAATTCATCACATTAAGGGAAGACGTGATATTTACCATACACGGTGTATGCTGGTATCTTTTTTCTAATTTTTAAATTTTGTCATATTATATACAATATATATGAAACACAAATATGACTCGACTGTGTAGACTTTTTACTTTTTCTGTTTGACTTCTCTGAACTTGTTGCTGTTCGTTCCTTTTCACCTACATCTCCCCCTCCCTTCCCCATTTCTCCCCACATCAACACCTGCGTGGTGCATTCCATAACGACAACCCAGTACGCTTTCATGTCCTCTGTTGTGCTCTCAGAATCACACACCAATGTGAGCAAGAACGCATACAGCAGTACAGCAGGGGGTTGTGGCACACTGCTGGTGTCCCTGGATATCTACTTCCTTCTCCTTTTTTTGGGGCCCAATGACCACCCCCAATATGGGCAGCGCACATGGCTGCATCACTCGAGGCTGCATAATCACGTGACTAGGTATGGACAAGGGGGACGACAGGATAGAAATGATTCAGGCAACTGTGACTAGACATCTTTAAAAATAAAATGGCTTTCTCTCCATGTGTCTGTCCTTCTGAAGGATAGCACTTAAACATAAGGTACCAGAGAACAACCAACACCTCAGACCTACAGACTGAAGCCATATGCCTAGGATGGTGGAACTTCCCCACTAGCCTGGGTCCCCGGTGACATCACCAGGCACTCCCTGCACACCCTGGATTGTTATATGAGAGCAAATAAATTCTCCTCTTCAAACCGCTATACCATTAGCAATTCATAATTTTTTCATGATGAATGTTTCACATGCAAAAAAATATTTCTGCATCTTGCTTTTCTCTCTAAATACTACCTCGTGGAACTCTCTCAAAAAATACCTGATACAGTAGTATTCGTTCTTTTTGATTGCTTTGAATTATTTCTTAATGAGGAGAAACAAAATTTGTTCAATCATTCCTCTTAATGAATATTCACTTTATTTTCAGTGCTTTTGCACTACAAACAAAGCCACAAAAATACATACATTGCACACACTAGGCTTTGACTTCTGCAGGATGAATTCTCAGAAGACGTGCAGACAGGTCAGTGCTGGATACACCTCTCAGAGGCAGATCCACCCGTCTACTAGAAGAGCAGAAATCTCATTACCCCTCTGCTCTGCATTTCCCTGAGCACTACTGTGTCGCAGCTCCTTTTCAGGTGCCTTCGGGCCACATGAATGTGTCTGTTTCTTTTTGGGAAACGCCCTTTCCCAATGTGATCCATGCCTTGTCTGTCGATCAGTAAGACGTCCTGGTAAGCCGTACACTTAACACATGGTCTGCCCCAAATATCTCCCCCTAATCTATTATTTTTCTATTGATTCTGTTTATTATATATTGTACCATACCAAATCTTTTCTTACACTTGCTGAAATATTTCTATCATTTTCTTCATAGTTTCTGGATTTGGACAGCTTTGAGGGTTAGAAATGTCTTCCAATTACTAATTTTTTTGCAAGATTGTGTTGCTTTGAAACTTTTTGATCGGACATTTATAAATTAAGTTTTTAGTACATCCCGCATTCATGTTTGCTTTTGCTTTTATAGGATGAAGACCCAGTTTTATTTCCTCCTGGTAAATGAAAGGCTATACCAGCATCATTTATTAAATAAGTCTTTTCTTAATGTATTAATAATAAACTTTGTTATTAATTTTTTCCTGGATTTATTTCTTGTAATTTCTTTTTGGTTTTGGTGTCAGGGTGTCCCTCATAAAAGAAGCATGAGTCAAGAAGCATTCCCTTCTCTATTATCTCAAAGAATCTGCATAATATTGGAATTACTTCTTCCTTAAATGTTCCCTTACATAAATGCACACTTGTAAAGGAAAGGAATATTTTAGCACCCTTTTCAAATAACTGTAGATATTCTGCTTACATAAACCAACACTCACAAGTGCTAGATTGTTAAAGTTGTTTGCATTATGGAATTGGAAACTTTTCATACTTTGTCACAGTGAGTTCTGTTGGTTTGTCGTCAACTTGTAATGCATCTTTTACCTATGCATGATTTTATACCACTGTGCATTACTCATTTGTAAAATATCAGTTCATTGAGTTATGTGGATTTCCAAACACTGAAAATTTCACTGTACAATACCAAAACTTCACATTGGTTAATATCACTGACAATCTCATCAGAAAAGTCTTAGTATTAGAAAGCTCTCAAGCTTACAGTGACTGATACAAGTCTCCCAAAATTCTAATTTGAATGAAAAGGTCAAATTTTAGCACTAGCAACAAACGTTACCAGTTGTTTCACATTTTGTTCGTTTTAAAGAAAATGTCTGCCCAATACCCAAGTCTGAATAACCGTAGTTTTCTGGTCAGGCATCCATCCTCTCAAGCAAACATGGTAATCCACGGCCATTGCAGCTCCTACCTGAACGAGCCACACAAGCGTTTTTGCTCCGGCAGCCACTGCCCTTTGATAGGCAGCTTAAGTTCTTTATGTACACAGCTCCAGTTTATCACTCAGGTAGCAAACAGCTGCATATTGGAGTGCAACTTGTAATCTGTAGCTCTACTGCTTACTTCACCAGGGACATGCTGAAGTAAAATTGGTCATTTCTTCTTGTGAGCACGTGGCGGTGGAGAATACACTGATGATCAGGACGAGTCAGTGCCACTGCCTTGATTCGGGTCAAGATACAGTTTTACTCAGCAGTGTGTTTGCCACGTGAATGCAAACGTAAATACGGTAGAGAAAATAAATGACATTCAAATACTATTATGAAAGTAACCTGACCTCGCAGACTTCATGAACGAGTCTGGGGCACTGCAGGGTTCAGGGGCCACACTCTGAGGGCCACTTCCCTGGAAAATTCTTGCATTTGTGTGTCAGGATACATGTATAAGATTGTTTGTAGAATTACTGTTTGCAAAAGCCAAAAATTAGAATAGATTCCTTCCTCGAAAAGGGTCAAGAAATTATGGCAGATTCATTTAATACAGAGCAATGTAAATGAACCTACTACAATGATTTGGCATATCAAGGATGAATATCACCAACATAACATTAGAAGCAAGACACAAGAGAAAGTATAACGCTTAGTTCCATTTATATAAAGTTCAAAATCTACTAGGATAAAAATATTTTCATTTTTAAAGATGCAGGAATTGGTGGTAAAATCAACTTTAAGAAAAAAGGAGAGAAATTATCACCAGAGAAATCAGGATGGTAGTCTAGGGACGGTTCAAGAGAGGTAGGGTGGGAAGGCCAGACAGCGAGCCTTGGAGACGTGGGCAACGATCGGATCCTTGACTGGCGTTGCTTACAACGGTATTGCTCCGTGTAATTATGTCTTACATTTTGTGAGACTGGGTGTGTGTGAATGCTGTATTAATAAGAAATGTTTTAAAATATTCGTTCTTTCACTTATTATGTCAATGACTATAGATTTCATTATCTTGGACTTATTTAAGTTCTACATTTACTTAGCATATTCACAAAACAAAAAAATGCTTAATTGGCATTACATGTAAGAAAGAAGCAACACCCCTTTTTAGCCAATAGGTGGGAACATTCAGCATGGGTGCAGGTGAGGTTCAAAGGAAATTTTCTATTTTTTTTTCACAGAAGAGCAATTTTTACCATCTGCTCTCTGAAAACTGTTGATTGCTCTGAAAATTGATCTCCCCTCATTGTGTTGTCTCTTCTTTCATTTTTAGTGACAACCATTTTCCAAATCTCTTCATCCACGTCAGAAATCTTTTTAAGGATACAAAAAACAAAACAAAACAAAAAAACCCCCACTGTTTGATGATGCTCACTGTCACACAATTCTGTGATGTGGATATCACAGGAAATGTGTTAGCAATTACGAAGGCAAACAAGTCCCAAGTATGTTTGTGAATGACAGGCAACAGTTAAAACAAAGGATCACTGTCACTGAACACATGTGTTCTCACAATGCCCAAAATAAACCGAAAATTTAAAGAGCACCTTAAAATATTTTATAGGTGTACTCTGAGCAGCAAAATAAAACTAATACTATTCTTTAATTCTAAAAAAATAATATTGCAAATATTACTCACTTAACATCTCTGTATTTTCCATACAATTATAAATTTAAAACGGAAGTTATGTTTTACAAAGTTTGATTTCTAAAGGTTAAGTTTTTTGAGATTCTAAATTTTCAACATAATTAAATCTCTTACTAACTGCTCCATGCCACAGATAAACTCTGTCATCTGTATAAAATCACACTCTCACTCAACGCTCTCCACACTTAGTACATTCTTTCACTTAAGTGCTTCAAACTTCGAATTTTTTATTTTATTTTTTATAATACTAAGAATTGACTAACCTAGATTACCATCACTACTCACAACAAAAACCTCTGAAATGAATCTGAAATTTAAATATAAAAAGAAGATTTTAAGAGCGAGAAAAATGAGTTCATTTTTTCATAATCTTCTAATAAGAAAGGCTTTTCTAAGTGTGATACAAAAACTAGAAGCAATAGAGAAAAGATTAATAGGTCAAACTATTTAAAATAAAACTTCTATGTATTGTAAAAATAAGAAATAAATGAAAAGACATATAGGGAAAAATATTTACCAGACATAAAACAAAGACAAAAATTCCTTAACATATAAATTACTCTTAGAAATCACAATGAAGACAAACAATTCAATGAAAATATGGAAAAATATGAAAAAAGACAGCTCACAAAGTGAAATTAAAAGACTGTAAACCGATAAAAATATAATCATTTTCACTTACTATAAAAGAAATGTAAATATCAAAACAAAGTACTATTTTCTGTCAGGTAATCAAACATGTTCATAATCAGTGGTGATGATGAAATGGGAAAACAGACAGTCTCATACACCACTGATGCAAATGCAAATACATAACCTTGTTTAATAGCTTTAATGATGTACACATAATTAACATACCATGATAGTCACCCATTCAAGCATACAATTCATTGGTTTTTATTTTTTTTAAAAGATTTTATTTATTTATTTTTGGAGAGAGGAGAAGGGGGGGAGAAAGAAAGGAAGAGAAACATGACATGTGAGAGATATATCTATTGGTTGCCTCTCACACACCCCCCACTGGGGACCCGGCCCGCAACCCAGGTATGTGCCCTGTCTGGGAATCGAACTGGCAACCCTTTGGTTTGCAACCCGCGCTCAATCCACTGAGCTACACCAGCCAGGGCTTCAATGGTTTTTAACAATCAAAGAATTACGCAATCATCACACAATCTAAGTTCTGAACATTTTCACCTACCGAAAAGGAACCCTCATACCCAGTCCCCACCACTTCCCATTCTCTTCCATGCCTGCAGTCCTTGGCAAACTAACCTTATTTTAAGGGCAATCTACCCGTGACTGAGTAATTCCATGTCCCAGAATTTGTCATGTAAGAATAGACATACAATATGCAAAGACATACACAAGGATATTATTGAAACACATTGTTATAGCAAAGTATTCTGCAGAACTTGTATCCTTTGAAAGGAAAGCATATTAATAAAATGTGTGTATCGATAAAATGAAATACAAAACAACTATTTAAAATAGTGAACCCATATTTCAGACATAGGAAAATCAAAAGAATATATATTTAAGTTAGAAAAGCAAAATCCGACAGTATATGAAGTATGATCTATGATCACATTTGTACTTTTAAAAATGAGATATTCCTAAAAAAATTTTAAAGAGACTACACATTCAATTTTTAGCAATGATTATCTTTGAAGAATAAAGATTAGGTGTTGATAATGAAGGTTAAATATTTAATTTAATATTCAATATTTCAATTTAAAATAAAGTTAATTCCCTTGAAACAATGCTATTCATTATTTTTAAAACAGCACCCAGCAACAACAAAAGCAATTTTAGAGAACATGTACAAGACACATCAGGGCTGTCTTACATAGACATGCAGGGTTCTACTGAATTGCAAAATAGAAAAGCATTTATCCTCATGCCCAAAAGTAAATGTTTAATAAAAGTCACTTAAGCAAGTAGACATAAGATCATCCTTCTAAAGAATAACTATACATATCACAAAATAATTATGCATTTAAACTTAGAGAAAAAAATCCAAGTTAGAAAAATATCTCTGGAAAAGAAACAAAAATAATAAAGCAATATATTAGTATTTTCTATTTCAAAAATAAGAATATTTTGCCATTTTGTCCTGAAACCAAAGGAATATTTTAAAGATTTTATTTATTTATTTTTAGAGCAAGGGGATGGGAAGGAGAAAGAGTGGGAGAGAAATATCAATGTGTGGTTGCCTCTCATGTGTCCCCTACTGGGGACCTGGCCTGCAATCCAGGCGTGTGCCCTGACTGGGAATCAAACCAGCGACCCTTTGCTTCACAGGCCCATGCTCAATCCACTGAGCCACACCAGCCAGGGTCAAAGAAATTTTTAAGAAAAATACTTGTTCTGCACAAAAATTTTAATTCGTATTTTTGTATTTACAAGGGAATTTTAAACTGCTCTTTTCCTGTGCCTTTAAATGGCTCCTGATTACCTTTGTCTTCTTATCTTCATTCTCTTTTTTGTATATAATAAATTTTTTTTTAATTTTCTGTTTGTTTTAACAAGCAAGAGAACTCACAATGCTTGTCTTAGACAGCTGCAAGAACAATAGCTTTCCATACCAACCACCAAATCTTAAAAGTTTACATAGGGCCTTAACTGGGGTCCAGTCATAAACACAGGGGATCTTCACTGTGTTCATTTGACAAGTTCTTGACATATACCCTCTAATTGTTACTCTAGAAGCTAAGTTGTTTATGACACTAAAGTTATAAAAACTCATCCTTTCAATCTTATCATATAAGACACACCTTGTTACCCAAAGAAACATTTAGAGATACATATAGAGATATAAGAATATTCTTCCCAGAGTTGTTTATGCTAGTGAAGATTATAAACAATCTCACTATCTAACAACAGGAATGAGTTAAATTAAGTGGGCACCTCCATAATATGAAGTATAATATAGTCATTAAAAACATATCCTTAGGAATAATATTTAATAGTATGAAAAATACTCAAGCTATACAAATCTATACATATATATATCAATTGAAAACTATGTGTTTTTATGACACAATGAAAAGACTAAAAAAATACAATGACATTGTACCACTGTTTTTATTTCTAAGTGTTAATTTTATACGTGATTTTATTTCCTTCTTTACATTATGTCTATAATTTCCAAAATTTCTTCAATAAAAATCCACATAAACTATTTTAAAATCACAAATACTACTTAAAAAAAGAAACTAAGATAGTTTACACATTGGAGCAACTCAGCATATACTTTCAAATATTTTAGGATGAAGAAAACATTTTTTCAAACAAGTCAGAAATGACTATGTAATTGCACAGGGTTATTTTAACCAAAATGTACACTGAGTAAGTTTATGTTTATGTGCAAACCTCTCCATGATGCCAAAATATTTTTACAATATGCCAAAAAGAAAAACAAAAACATAAGGGTGTGGAGAAAAGAAAACCACACACACATTTAAAAATGACTCTCTGATGCAATACACGATAGCTGTGTTTTTTCTTCCAACACATATTTGGGTAGCATTGGTATGTTTAGCCCTGACCCATAATGTCATCATAAAGATATTATTTCATGAAAAAACAAAAAAAATCAAAAAGCCACCACTTCCTTTCCATTATTTTAATTATTCTATGGCAAGTAGCCTCAACAGTAAGAAATAGTACAAAATAAAAGTAAAAAGAAAAATGGTTAGAAATGACTTGGAATGACTTGCAAAAAAGAAATGACAATTTTTGAAAAGATTTAAATTCATAACAAGAGCTCAAAAGATGGTGCGTCTGAATATAAGAAGTATTACCCTCAAAAAGTTCTTAGAAAATGTCATTTCTTTTCATTTCAATGGTTTAAAAAAAAAAAAACACTAGGATTGCACCGGGAAAAACATCCTGCAGGCCTTAAACTGGAGCGACAAAACCACGGACAGAATAGTACTGAGCTCAACCCTGTATCACTTTACTAACCAATGTCACCCCGATAAATCCAGTTAAAGAAGAGAATATTACTGAGATCAGCAGCAATAATTCTACCAGATGGAAATTTATAAAACAGCCCTTCTTTCTCCATTATCGACACAAATAAACTTATATGCTCATGATATTGTTTGGAATAACTACAAAAAAAAA
>PVKM010021882.1:0-22241 GCA_004027735.1 Carollia perspicillata | reverse complement strand
GACCTCAAGGAAAAAACTCAAAAACATTCAAAATCATGGAGACTTAATAACATGTTATTAAATAATGAATGGGTTAGCAAGAGTTCAAGGAAGAAATCAAAAAGTATCTGGACACAAATGAAAATGAACACACAACAACATGAAACCTCTGGGACACACAGGAAGCAAGCAGTCCTGAGAGGAAGTTCATAGCAATAGTGGCCTACCCAAAAAAGATAGAAAAATCTCAAATAAACAACCTAATCCTACATCTACAAGAACTAGAGGAACAACAACAACAACAACAACAACAACAAAACCCATAGCAAGTAGAAGGAAGGAAATAATCAAGATCAGAGGAGAATTAAATGATATGGAGACAAAAAAAAAGGCAGTAATTCAAAGGATCAATAAATCCAGGAGTTAGTTCTTTGAAAAGATAAACAAAATTGACAAAACCTTTAACCAGACTCATCAAGAAAAAAAGAAAGAGGACCCAAAACATAAAATCAGAAATGAAAGAGGAGAAGTTACAACCAACACCACAGAAATACAAAGGATTGTAAGAAATTACTATGAAATATATGCCAAGAATTTAGATAACCTGGGTGAAATGGACAAATTTTTAGAAACATACCATCTTCCAAGACTGAATCTAGAAGAAGCAGAAAGCCTGAATATACCAATAACAACTAGTGAAATTGAAGCACTAATCAAAAAACTCCTAGCACACAAAAGCCCTGGACCAGATTGCTCCACAGGCGAATTTTACCAAACATTTAAAGAACAACTAACTCCTATCCTTCTCAAACTATTCCAAAACATCCAAGGAGAGGGAAGACTCCCAAACTCATTTTATGAGGCCAGTATTATCCTAATTCCAAAACCAAGTAAAGACACAACAAAGAAAGAAAATTATAGACCAATATTACTGATGAACATAGACGCTAAAATCCTTAACAAAATATTGGCAATCCGGATCCAGCAGTACATTAAAAAGATCATACACCTTAATTAAGTGGGATTCATCCCTGGGATGCAAGGATGGTACAATATCCACAAATCAATAAACATAATACATCACATAAACAAAATGAAAGAAAAAAATCATATGATCATATGAACAGATGCTGGAAAAGCATCTGATAAAGTACAGTACCCATTTATGATAAAAACACACAGCAAAGTGGGAATACAGGGAGCACACCACAACCTAATAGGCTATATATGAGAAACCTATTGCCAACAAACATCATTCTCAATGGGCAAAAACTATAAGCTTTCCCCCTAAAAATCAGGAGCCATGACCTGGGTGTCTGCTTTTCACTACTCTTATTCAACATAGTACTGGAAGTTCTAGTAACAGAGATGAGACAAGAAAAAGAAGAAAAGGGCATCCAAATTGGAAAGGAGGAAGCAATACTGTCATTATTCACAGATCACGTGATAGTGTACATAGAAAACCCTATGGTCTCCACCAAAAGACTACTGGATCTAATATGTAAATTTGGCAAAATAGCTGATACAAAGTCAATATTCACAAATCAAGGGCATTTTTTTTGTACACCAACAATGGAATATCAGAAACAGAAACTAGGCAAAAATCCCATTTACTCTAGCAACAAGGAGAATGAAGTACCTAGGAATAAATGTAACCAAGGAGGTAAAGGGCTTGTACTCAGAAAACTACAGAACACTGAACAAATTAAGGAAGATACAAATAAATGGAAGCATATACCATGTTCCTGGATTGGAAAAATTAACATCATCAAAATGCCAATACTACCCAAAGCAATCTGTAGATTCAACACAATCCCTATTAAAATACCAATGTCATATTTCACAGATACAGAACCAATATTTTGAAAATTTATATGGAACCAAAAAGACCCCACATAGCCTCAGCAATCCTGAGAAAGCAGAACAAAGTAGGAGGGATCACAATACCTAAGACCATACTCTACTGCAAGGCCAATGTGATCAAAACAGTCTGGTACTGGCATAAGAGTAGACACATAGATCAATGGAACAGAACAGAGAACCCAGAAATAAACCCATGTCTCTATGGTCAATTAATATTTGACAAAGGGGGCAGGGACATAAAATAGAGTAAAAATAGCCTCTTCAACAAATAGTGTTGGGAGAACTGGACTTATACATGCGAAAAAAGAAAAAAGAAAGAAACTAGACCAATAACTTACACCATACACCAGAATAAACTCAAGATAGACAAAAGACTGAAATATAAGTTGTGAAACTATGAAAGTCCTAGAGGAGAACACAGGCAGTAAAATTTCAGATACCCACACAGCAGTATTTTTGCCAATATATCTCCTATGGCAAGGGAAATAAAGGAAAAAATAAACAAGTGGCACAACTTCAAACTGAAAAGTTTCTGCACAGCTAATGAAACCGTCATCAAAATGAATAGATAACTGACCATATGGGAAAACATATTTGTCAATGATACCTTGGACAAGGGTTTGATCTCCAAAACATATAAAGAACTCATTTGACTCAACACTAGGAAGACAAACAAGCTAAGAAATAGGCAAAGGACCTGAATAGACACTTCTCTAAGGAGGATATACAGAGGGCGCATAGACATGTGAAAAGGATGCTCAACATCACTAGCAATTGGAGAGATGCAAACTAAAACCACAATGAGATACCACCTCACACCTGTCAGAATGGCCACCATTAACAACACGTGCTAGTGAGGATGTGGAACCCTAGTGCAGTGATGGTGGGAGCGCAGACTGGTGCAGCCACTGTGGAAAGCAGCATGGATTTTTTTCAAAAAATTAAAAATGGAACTGCCTTTTGACCCAATGATTTCTCTGTTGGGATTATACCCTAAGAATCCTGAAACACCAATTCCAAAGAACTTATGTACCTCTATGTTCATAGCAGCATTATTTACAATAGCAAAGTGTAGAAACAGCCCAAGTGTCTGTCCATCAGTAAATGAGTGGACATAAAAACTGTAGTACATTTACACAATGGAATACTGTGCAGCAGAAAGAACCTTTTGCAACAGCATGGCTGGAACTGGAAAATATTATGCTAAGTGAAACAAGCCAGGCAGCAAAAGACAGATACCGTATGATCTCACCTATAAGAGGAACCTAATGAACAAAACAAACAAACAAGCAAACAGAACCAGAGGCATGGAAACAAGGAACAGACTGACAGCAACCAGAATGGAGAGGGGAGGGGGGAAAGGGTGGGAAGAAGAGGAGGGGACTAGTCAAGGAACAAGTATAAATAACCCATGGACATGGACAATGGAGTGGGGATTGACTGTGGGAGCACTGGGTGGGCTGGGAGGAAGAGGGTAAAGAGAGAAATGGAGAAAGCTGCAATAGAATAACAATAAAATATTAATTAAAAGACCACTTCACTTGAAGTAAATAAATAAATAAATAAATAAATAAATAAATAAATAAATAAAATCTTTAAAAAAATTAAAACCTTCATGCTTTGGGTTGAGGAGGGGAGTCAGAAGGGAGGGCTTCATGACCTTTTGAGTCCCTATGAGGCTCTACCTTCCTCCGCACCTGTGGGTTAAAATAAAGGCAAATTTCTGTGCTGAGATAGAGGTGTCTGAAGATCTAGAAGGACAGGGGCCCTGTATTTGGCTTCCCAGGTAGAACCCCTGGAAATCAGCAAGACCCCTCGGAAGAAGCGCCTGTGAGTGTTAGCTTCTCATGGTCTCACATGATGCAGAAGCAGCAGAATGACCCAGCTCCCTCGGTAATGTGGAGGTCTTGGCCCCAGAGATTTCCCTGTAGGCGAACATAATATGGAAATTGAAGAATGAAGCAGCAAGGAAGGTACCAACCTGATGCAGCCTCAACAATAAGAATGAATGATGGTCTAACAGCAAGCAACACAGATTTACAACAAAGGACTAAATAGGATACTTGACATTTTTAGCAAATGCGAAAATGGGGACTTTTAACTATGTGCAATTAAAAATTCCACTTCGTACACACTTGAGTTTGTGGATTACACACATAACGCTTTTATTCATTACAACAAATGAGTGTTTTACTCTATTTATAACAGTGGGTGAAAGTAATTCCTATTTTTGGAGCTAGACTTCCCTGATATTAGTGGTTTATTATGCACACAAATCACCTGCAGATTCTTTGAAAATATTCTCATTCAGTATGCCTGCAGCGAAGCCTGAAAATCTTTTTTTTAATCCTCATCTGAGGACATGCTTATTGATTTTACAGAGATGAGGAAAGATGGGAGAGAGAGTGGGAGAGAAACATCAATGTGAGAGAGAAACATTGATTGACTGCCTCTCATACATGCCGCAACCAGGGGCTGAACCCACAACCTAGGAATGTGCCCTGAATGGGTACATCAAACTCACAACCTTTCAGTTTATGTGACAATGCTCTAACCAACTGAGTCAAACTGGCTTGATTTTTAAGTAGCTGATGCTGCAGGTACGGAGACCATTCTTGGAACAGTGAAGCTGTTCAAAATACTGGTAGATGACTACAATACATTGTTTTTCATCATATTGACTAGCATTTTCTTTTTTAAAATATATTTTATTGATTATGCCATTACAGTTGTCCCATTTCCCCTGCTTCATTCCCCTCCACCCTGCACACCCCCTCCCACCCACACTACTCCCATTTAGTTCATGTCCATGTGTCATAAGTTCTTTAGCTTCTACATTTCCCACACTACTCTTGCCCTCCCCATCTATTTTCTCCCCACCTTCTATGCTACTTATTCTCTGTACCTTCTCCCCACCTTCTCCTCCCAATCCCCTGTTGCTAACCTTCCATACAATCTCCATTTCTATGGCTCTGCTCCTGTTTTAGGTGTCCACTTAGTCTACTTTTGTTTTAGGTGTGGATGTTAATAACTGTGAGTTTGCTATCCTTTCATAGCAGCACAATTATCTTCTTTTTCTTAGATAAGTCCCTTTAACATTTCATATAATAAGGGCTTGGTGATCATGAACTCCTTTAACTTGACCTTATCTGAGAAGCACTGTATCTGCCCTTCCATTCTAAATGAAAGCTTTGCTGGATAGAGCAATCTTGGATGGAGGTCCTTGCCTTTCATGACTTGGAATACTTCTTTCCAGCCCCTTCTTGCCTGTAAGGTCTCTTTTGAGAAATCAGCTGACAGTCTAATGGGCACTACTTTGTAGGTAACTGTCCCTTTATCTCTTGCTGCTTCTAGAATTCTCTCCTTCATTTCAATCTTGGATAATGTAATTATGATGTGCCTTGGTGTGTTCCTCCTTGGGTCCAACTTCTTTGGGACTCTCTGAGCTTCCTGGACTTTTGGAAGTCTACTTCCTTTGCCAGATTGGGGAAGTTCTCCTTAATTATTTGTTCAAATAACTTTTCCACTTGTTGCTCTTCCTCTTCCCTTTCCGGTACTCCTATGTTGGAACGTTGAAAGATGCCCTGGAGGTTCCTAAGCCTCTCCTCATTTTTCTGAATTCTTGTTTCTTCATTCTTTTCTGTTTGGTTCTTTCTTTCTTCCTTCTGGTCCACTCCATTGATTTGAGTCCCAGTTTCCTTTCTCTCACTATTGGTTCCCTGTGCATTTTCCTTCATTTCACTTACCAACACCTTCATTTGTTCATCTAATTGGTGATCAAAATCAACCAATTCTGTGAGCATCCTGATCGCCAGTGTTTTGAACTGTACATCTGATTGGTTGGCTATCTCTTGGTCGCTTAAAATTATTGGCTCTGGGACTTTGATTTTTTCTTCTGTCTGAGTCATTTTTGGTCAGGTGTTGCCTATTACATATGGGTGGCAGAGCCTTAGGTGTTCACCAGGGTGGGGCAACCTAGTTGCTGGGTTGTGATGCTGTCTGTGGGGGCGGGGTCAGAGAGGGATCAATGGCACTTGTTCCTTTCTCTCTCAGATTTGTGTCCCCTCTGCCACTTCCCACAAGCAAATTGGGCCCTTCTGGTGCTGGTTCCTGGGTGGATGGGCTTATGTACCTTCTAGGACCCTGTGGGTCTCTCCAATGACCTCCCCTGTGAGGCTGGGAGTCTCTCCCAGAACCTTTTCAACAGGTGCTTTTAGGCTTTATTTCCTGGCGCTAGAGCCCTGGGTAGTGCAGTCTGTCTTGCTGCCCATTTTTGTCTAGTGTATCTGCACGCAAATGTGTAACCGCAGTCAGCCAACCGCCCAGCGTGCTCAGCTCAGTTCCTTCCCGCATCCTGAGTTTGCTAGCCCTGCACCACCTGCGGGCCCAGGTCTGACAGCCATTGTCTTTTCTTGTTGAGTGCCCTATCCACCAACCGCCGACTCTGCCCCTCTTACTGGTCTGTTTGAATGGTTGTCGGACTTCCAAAGTACAATTTTCTGTCCATTCTGGTTGTGTTTTTGTTTCTAAATCTCTGTTGTCCTTAATTTTGGTTGTGCGAGGAGGCACAGTGTTTCCACCTACGCCTCTATCTTGGCCGGACCTCCGACTAGCACTTTCTTAGTTAAACACAGGATGGCTCTTGTGCCTAAACTATAGCATGTACTTATGGTACAATTTCAGACTACAATTTAAAATACAAAATGAATGAAGCAGCAAAAAGAAAGTTCACTCAGAGTAAGTCAGCTAAGAGCAGGAAATGTGGATAAAAAGATAATGCTGAATAACTTCCTTCATGGGTTATCAATAACGTGTTTCAACTTTAAAAAAACTATTATCTCTAAATGCTTAAATAAAGCTTGAATATCACTGATTTGATCTTGATCATTTAGAATTCTAAGTCATTTTAACCACATAAACAATTTTAAATAACTTAATATAAGAGCACCTTCTAATCTTTAATATAAGTTACCATCCTAAATAGAAGTTTAGGTAGCAGATAAGAACATATTTGTTAGCCCTGGCTGGTGTAGCTCAGTGGATTGAGCACAGGCTGCGAATCAAAGGGTCGCCAGTTCGATTCCCAGTCAGGGCACATGCCTGGGTTGTGGGCCAGGTCCCCAGTAGGGGGCATGTGAGAGATAAGCACACATTGATGTTTCTCTCTCTTTCTCCCTCCCTTCCCCTCTCCCTAAAAATAAATAAATAAAATCTTTAAAAAAGAACATATTTGTTAAAGTACTTCATTTTACTCAAAAGGTAAAAACAGTAAATGTTAGCAAATTAAGCAATATTTCTCATTTTTCCAGATTATAAAGGCGATACTTGCTCATTTTAGAGAATTTGGGGAATACAGAAAAATATAAAGAAAGGAATAAAGTCACTAGTAATTCCAGGAGCCAGAGAGAATCACAATTTGGTACATTTTCTTCTAGTCATTTATTTGCACACTTGTTTCTTAACAAAATCAAGAATGTATGCACATTAGTTTGCATACTGCTTTTTTCACTTAATATCTCACGAGTATTTCTCCACATCTTTAAATATCCTTTAAAAACACAACTTAATGGTGTAAAATTAGATAATATTCTATTACATGTGGATGCTATAATAGTTAACTTATTTTCCCATTTTTAGACATTTAAATTGTTTCTAACTTTTTCTATTATGAATAATGAAGCAACAAATTGGATATAATTTTAAAACTAAAATCTGATTATTTTCTAGGAAACAAAATTCCCAGAACATAACAATAGTACCAGATAAAAGGATCTGAATATTTTAAAGTCTGAAATGACTCTTGAAACCTATTGCAAAATTGGTGTATCGATAGTTTGGATAAGGCCTATGAAAGTGCCTATTTCATCAGAACTACAGCAGTCCTAGACACTGGCATTTAAAAAGTCTTGTATAATCTTTGCTAATACTGATAGGGTTCAAACTGATGCATTTTCAGTAAGAATTATCTTAACCCATCTCCACTTCACTAGTTATTGGATCAACCCGAGTCATCATTTCCTCAGTAAAAAACGGATGCCCTGGCCGGCTCAGTAACTATTACTAGCCGGCCACGTTCTAGGACACCCATGCACTTCCGCTTCCCCCGTGAGTTGTATGCTCATCAAGTCAATTGTGTCCATTACTACCATGTTCGAGCCAGCTATCTTCATAATTGTAAGTACACAATTTTATGAAATAAAACAATGAATTTATGTAAAAGGAAAGTTGAACCTTCCAAAGGGCTGCAAATAGCTAAAATAAATGGCTGAATTAGTGGCAAACATAAATGCGTATGAGAAGGAAAGCAAAACACGATGGATTCTGAACTCAGATTCCTTTTCTAAAGAAACTATAATTGGATCTCTCAGACCAGTGGTTCCAACAGGGCAGTACTGACCCCTAGGGGTTGTTTTGGAAACTCGTGGGGCATTTTCAGCTGGGTTTCAATATTGGTATTTAGCGGAGAGAGGCAAGGATATGAAACTTCCTGTAAGAACCTGCACACTTTCATAGCCTCAGCGAGCATTCCTTTAGGTATAAAAGCCACTTTTCCCCTCGAGGAGGAGCATAACTCCCCACACCTTAAATGTGGGCTTCACATAGGGATTTCCTTCCTAAGAGCACAGTGCGGAAACGGGGTGGGTGGACAGTAACTCTATAGTGGAGGAACCTGGCACTACCACTGCAGTGGGGCGATCAGGGTTAACATCATTAGTGATTCATCACGTCAACACCATGTGCCTTTGATGTGATGACAAGGGCACTTTACCCTCTAGGCTCCCTTCTAAAAACCCTCAACCCGAGTTTTATCATGAAAGAAACCTCAGAAAATCCCAACAGAAACACTCTGCAAAGTATCTGGTGTACTCCTCGAAGCTGCCAGCTACCAAAACAAGGAACGTCTAAAAAACTATGACATTCTAAAGGAGCCTAAGCAAACCTGATGACTAAACGTAATATAGGGTCCTGAAACAGAAAAAGTAGGTAAAAACGAAGAAAACGCGAATATAGACTTTAGTTAATAATAACGTATCAATACAGGTTTATTAGTAGTGAGAAATGTACCATACTAATCTAAGATTTTAAAAATAAGGGAAACTGGGTCTGGCATATATGGGAACACCTCTGCACTATTTTTGCAACATTTCTATAAATCTAAACCTGTTCTACATGTTTTTTTAAATTGTACAATACAAATTTGCAACTAGCCGATAAATAAGTCCTGGAGATCTGACACACAGCATAGTGATTAGTCAAAGACACTGGATTATAAACTTCCAACTTGCTGAGGCCAGATTTCAACCACTCCCACCACAGAAACAAAATGAGTTACGTGATGTGCTACAGGTGTCATCATTGTGCAACATTGTCACAGAGCTCCCAACCAGAGGGCTGTACCTGTGTTCGTGATATTCCCAAACCACCACCCGGAGGAGCAGATGTGGACCGGCCGGTTACTACTCACATCACAGAGGAGAGCATGGACTGCAGGCGCCCCTCCAGCCTCGGTGCTACGACCCAGCTGGGGAGGTAGTAGCTTGTGAAAATTCTACACTTTTGTGATAAACACAGGAGAGCCTTAAGACACAGGGGCTTTGAGTTGGCTGGGATACCCAAATACAAACTGTTTTCCTCATGCCTTATAGCTGCTGGTCAGGCAGCCACCTGTTCTCTGAGGTTGTGGAGGGGCCATGTCCTGAGTTACCCCACAAGTATGTAAGTGTATCAGATCAATACATTGCACACCTTAAACTTACACAATGTTGTGTATCAGGAGTCCCCAATCCCTGGGCCACGGACCGGTACCAGTCTGTGGCTTGTTAGGAACCGGGCGCACAGCAGGCGGTGAATGGTGGGTGAGCCAGCCAAGCTTCACTGGCCCTACCTCCTGTCTTCCACCACCCCCGTCTGTGGAAAAACCGTCTTCCACAAAACTGGTCCCTGGTGCCAAAAAGGTTGGAGACTGGTGCTGTATATCAATAATATTTTAATTTAAAAAAACTGTAAAGCTTTTTTATTATGTGAGCCTGTAACTTCTACTTTACTTATTTGTACATATAACATTATTATCTACCAGGGACAAAACTATCCTACACACAGGAGTATTATTCTTTTATTCAAAACTTCAACAAGAAGCGATCACCATTTTGAAAAATGGTTTCCAACAGCAGCATTATTCATGGTCTTTGACCAATAAAACTCACCTGTTATTAGTATGCATTTAAAGTTGTAACATTATAGTGCCTCATGAATTATGAACTCAGTCTTTAAAATATCAAATAGTGTTAACAGTATTCTACTGAAGTTTTACTTTTTCCATATTTAAGAGGAAGCACCTACTTCATTGTTTTCTGGTGTAGTGGTATCTGAGCTTTTACATATTGAAACACATCTGATTAGAAACTGATCTTTCTACTTTGTAGTACAAAGGTGGCATTGGATTGACCCTTTTTAAAACTGTGTATACAGGGAAGTTATGTATAATTTTACTTTAGGACAGTGGGAGTGATAGGTGTTATAAATGTTCCAATGTTATAATAAAAAAGGGTCCGCTAAGTCTGAGAACCACGATCTTAGACTAAGGTCTTCGAGGGCAGGAAGTGTTTTATTTCTTGCAGCACCCTGCACCAACTAGGTCGTCAATATTTAGTGCCACCCTGGTGCAGTCTCTTTTCACGCCTACTCAGAAGCCCTTATTTGGTCCTCCATTCTGGCAGCCTCGAATCTGATCCAGTGTCTACCCGCAAGCAGGCAACGTGGGTACATGTAATCCATTTAAGTCAGTAGTCTCATTCTATTTGCCAGTGATGAGAGACAGGCGAGTGACCCAGTGCTGACGAAGACGTGAGGAATTCTGGGGGGAGGGAAGGGGATGAAGGGGATAAATAGTAATGGAAAATATACAATAAAAAAGAAAAGAAAAAGAAAAAAAAGACAAATTCTGCTGAGAAACAAAAGGTTATTTTCTTTCAGTGGACATTGTTGGTGTATATCTGACACCTGGAATCATGGTGGGCGTCTTTGATCTGGAGTATTATTAACCCCCAAAAACCCCGCTGGGGATGACAGGCTGAGAGATGGAAGTAACTAAGGTTCTGAGTATCTCTGAACCCTGTATCAACCCATTTTAGAACCTCTGAGGTGCTTGTTACATTTGATCAAGTAGAGTCTTATAGCCAGCAGCAAGCATACTTCCTGATACAACTTTCTTCACGGGCAGTTATGTCTCTAAAAATATATATACGTACACTGAACACAGTGCTGGTCAGAATGCTACGGAGGGATGGCGTAAGTGAGCCTCTCTCAACCATCAGTTCCCATTACAAACCGCCTGTAGTGGAAATGAGTACCAGGCTTAGCTGTGTGGGGCTCACGGGAGAATGATTGATTTTACATTGACAGTAGGCTACACAGGCTTGCTGTCCAGTTGTGGAAAACAAGAACACTTCTGGGGGCAGCTTCACCCTTTCACGTCACCACTTCGCAGGTAAGTTAATTTGGAAATCAGTGAATCGTCCTAATTCCTGCCAAAGCCTGGTGATACAAATAGCTCTTTTTTCAAGGCATATAAGGATGAATTTAAGGAATAAACAAGGGCTATCTTTTGACAAGTTTTACTTAGCAGTAGAGAGAGAAGGCTTCATCTGTGGAAATAAAGTTTAAATGCCTGAATTCATGAGTGTAATAATCACCTGGTCTTCACTGGTTCCCACAACTCACCTTTTGATATGGGGCTGGTCTTTGTACTTTTTAAAAAAAGATTTATTTAATTTTAGAGAGGGGAAGGGAGAGAGAAAGAGAGGAAGAGAAACATCAATGTGTGGTTGCCTCTCACACGCCCCCTACTGGGGACCTGGCCTGCAACCCAGGCACGTGCCCTGACTGGGAATTGAACCGGCAGTCTTTTGGTTCGCAGGCCCGCGCTCAATCCACTGAGCTATGCCAGGCAAGGCTGTTCTCTGTATTTTTTAATCCCCCCACCTTTACTCCTTATTTACTTTCCTCTTCCACCTACCCCACACTTCCTTACCCATAGAAACTACCTGCTATGCGAGGGTTACAGAACTACATCTACTCTCAGCTCAGAATGAGCCAGCAAGGCCCTCAAACCCTTGCAGCACTCCCTGAGGGCAGCCTTCGACTTCTTTCAAGAATAAGCCAGACAGTGAAAGACAAATACCATATGATCTCACCTTTAAGTGGAACCTAATCAACAAAACAAACAAGCAGGCAAAATATAACCAGAGACATTGAAACAATGAACAATCTGACAGTAACCAGAGGGGAGGTGGGAGAGGATAATGGGGGGAAGGTAGGGGAGGGTTTTCAGGAACAGCTATAAAGGACTCTAAGACAAACCCAAGGCGGGGTGGAATCAGGGGAGGGAGGTGGGGAGGGCTGGGGGTAAATGCAGACAACTGTACTTGAACAACAATAAAACAGTTTTTTTTAAAAAAAGAACATGCTGGACAGACATTTACAAGTTAAACATCGTCTTATTCAAATATTTATTTTATTTCGGTCTGTGAGTGTTGCTATTTGTTGGAGTTGCTCACATAAATCCATCCCATCCAAAAAGGACATGTAAAGTGCCCCCGGCAGTGTGGGCACAGTCGGCATGGCCCCTCCCCAAAGACCAACCACCAGAGTCTGCAGGAAGTCCAAATGCAGTCAGACCACAACGGGATGCTCTTTTTCCCTGGACCCTGGATTTTCAGAATCAGTTCAGCTTTTCAAGATCCACCAAATGTCAATCATGGCAGGGAAGACCACTAAGCAGATTTCCGGTAACTAAGTTCTGTTGTCACTGATCATAATTTATCCTAAATGATTGCTGGCATCTGGAAGACCTTGGGGGAGGGGCTCTTCACACGTAAAACAAGCACCACCCACACGGGAACAACGGGCACGCCCAGAGCCCTTGTGTGCTGCAGAATGCCTCCCTCCCCGAGGTACCCGGGCTGAGAGGATAACGTTAACTCACCGAAGGTGTCCACGACAGGGGGCTAGTGGAGGGCATGTCATGAGGTACTAATTTATGAGGTACGATCTAAATACTAACAATTATGATGAAATCTTGAGTACTTGAGCCTATTTGTATTGTGTTAATTCACTCAAGTTATTTTACATGTCTGGCCTCTTTCCTTTCTCACAGGACACTTGGGAGGATTGAGGGAGATAAAATACATGACATACATACTCAGGAAATAATTTCCCCATCCCAAATTAAAGAGGTTAGTCCTTGAACTTTGAAAGGACTTTATAAATAAGAAGAAATTAGTTTTTCTGCCAGCATCCTTGTCGGCAGGATTCGGAACGGCTCCCAAGAGTGCCTTCTCTTTTGTAAACACTTTATACCATTTGAAGAACACAGAGAATTCCATTTTTGTTCAGCGCTCTTTACTTTCTGCTGTGAAAAGTTATCTCTGAGGAACGAAAACCCCAGAAGGGCAGCCACGAGAACATGTTAAATGTTTTCTTTTAAATGATGCAAAGGCAGGCTTGTAGAGAAGTCACAGTTAGGAGGGAGAAGGCAAACGCAGCCTTTGAGGGGAACTGTTCTAATTATTACCTAAAAAAGTAATGTCATACAACTACATTCAAGGACACAAGACGAAGCGCTACTTTAAAACTAGAATGGCTGAATAGAGAGGTTAGAAACACAGCTGAAATAGGAGGGGAAATGGACTTAAGAATAATTCGAATTGGGACAGTGGAACGTCGGTCCTAGGTGCTTCTGTTATCTGAATGTCTCAAATCACAGTTTCACTTTTTTACCTCCCACAGTGTTCTCACTGAAATCTCAGAGCATTACTGTCATAGAACTAAATAATAGTTATCATTCTGTTAGGATTCAAAATTTCAATCCAGTAGCCGTCAGGATCTTGAATAAATGCCAGGCCTTTCATTTTACCTGTAAAATGGAAAGATTTTCACAATTAAAAAGACTTTTAAAAAAACCTGAAAAATTTAAAATATACTTTTTATTACTTTAAATTTCAATTTGCATTTCCTTAAAATACATTGTTTTGTTTATAGTTTTAATCTTAAAAAATTCTGTTGTCAGTGTGGCCCAAATGTACGTTTTTCAGAATGACTAATTATCTTCTACACTTACCTGGAAACCAACTCTAATGAAATAAACTGTGGGACTGGCTACACCTTCTAGTTATCAGGTGATTACTTCAATTCACAATATGACTTCAGGCTACCAGTTGAGTAGTTACAGAAATTGTCTTATTTTAAAGAGGAAGAATAAGGAGGTGCTCAAGGGAGCAGGGAGCAGGGCTCACCCACAGCCAAAAGACCCGGGTGCTCTAGTCGTACCTGCCCTGACAAGACTACTCTGTGTGACCCAAGGTCTGCCGGTCAGATTCTTCCTCACAGGAATTCACAGCTGGGACTGAAAAGCTAGTAGGTCCAGCAGCTGAGCTGTCTGCTTAAGTGGAAAAATGTGACCTCGGAAATTCATCATGGGACCAAGATGCTGAATTAGTTGACTCCTATCTCTGGTTCCCTTCTCCAAGGTCTACCCCAGAGGAACACAGATGGCAAGTGGGGGGGGGGGGGAGAACCCTTTGGGTGATGGTTGGGAGAGGAATTGTGGGGATGGGTGGGGTGACTGTTTTAACTGGTCTATGTGGACAGGGGTACTTTAGGTTTGGACCAGAAGGCAGTCTATCATAGCTGTGGGAAAATAAAAAGAGGGAGTTCTATTAGTTTGGTTGTTGTTCCTCCTAGTACCTTGGGCATCAACGCCTCCCCTCACATTGTAGGGGGTTTGTGCTACTGGTTCAGATGTCCTCAGGAGTAAATGAGAGCACTTCAGAAGACTGTGGGGAGCTGAGAAAAACACCTGGGAACCAAGTAATCTCCAGCCTTCACTTTCTACACAACCAGGGTTATGGGATGATAATCTCAGGACTGTCTCTTACTAATACTGCTAATACTTTGTCCCCGAGGGACAAAGCAGGAAGACCTAACTTAAAGACTTGTTATGCAGAACGTGATGTGTTTAATTCTCATTTTCAGGTGCCCATCTTCTTGAGGTCAGTGGGTTGTTAAGGACTGAATCTGGTCTTCTCTTCATTCTCATTGCCTAATGGACTTGAACAGCTAATAGCCGCAGGAAAAAAAATAGCCCCTGAGACTAAAATAACAAGATTTTGAGGAGCATAATCCTAAAACAAACAACGATTATAGATTCAAACAGAAGAACATATATTAGACTGTTGGACCAAGAACTATTAAAACATGGTTATATTTCATAACCATGAAATAATATGAATAATAGTCTTTCATATCCATAAAAGAATATGAAATATAACCAATATGAAAGAAGAAGAAAAGTTAAAGGAACTAAGCAAAACTTGAGAATCCAAATTATAATACCCGAAATAAAACAGTAGATGAGAACACAAAAGATGATTATCAGAACGGATACATTTGAGGCAATGTTAGCTAACTGGTATGCCAGTGTGAGTAAATCTCCTAGAAAGAAGGCAAGGACAAAGAAATAAATTTTAAAAGCTTCTAGAACAAAACAGAAGACGATACACAAAAGAACATAAATCAGACAGCAGATTTTTCACCAGCGACGCTGGATGAAAAACGGAGACCATGGCGTTCTATTTCCAAGACTGAAGAAAAATGAGCCTAAAACTTATATTCAACCAAACTGCCATTCATGTATAAAGACATGGTTCCCAGGCATGCAAAGCCTCAAAACTCTTTGCAAACAGTTTGGGTTGAGGTATTTAATGAAGAGACAGAAAAGTAAAAAGTGCTGTAAAAGACGTTCAGAGAAAAGGTGATCAAACACCTGGATACACAGCATAGGCAAAAGTAGGCTTAAAGTTGCATGTGAAGCAATGTATTCTTGCATTATTAATCATTGCCTTTTTTATTCGTATTATAATGTAAACCTACTTTTGCCCACCCTTGTATTTATCATCTTTAAAAAGTCAGCACTATTCCAGAATGGGCAATAGTAACACGACGGGAGTAAAAGGCAGCAAGTTCTCCTCCTACCCGGCAGAACGTCTGGATGACAAACCTTTTCCTTGAAAAGATGAAAAGGAAGGACTCAAATGAAACAGTGAAAAGTTTCAAATGAAAACAGAAATAATAAATTAGGATGGCAGAAACAGATTCGAGAAAATAAATTCTAATACATGTAAATCCAAAAATCCAGATATATACTATGTTAAGAGACATATAAAACATAAGGACATGCTAAGGTCGTAAAAGATGAACAAGAAATACCAGACAATTATTAACTTGAGAGATTGGGTATACTTACAGTAATATTAGAAAAAACAGACTTTTAAGGAACTTATTTGGGGTTGGGGACCGTATAGCCCCTGAGACAGTGAAAGCTGGTGGCCAGTGAGAGAACATGGTGGGGTTGAAGGGTGGGTGAGGGAGCCTAAGTCTTCGCTGGCTCCCCACATCCTGTGTCTAGTCCCTCGTGAAGCCACCCTAGCTGCTGGCTTCCATTTCCCTAAAATAAGCAGGTTTCTTCCCATAGCTTCCCTTCTTTCCTTAAGCTGGTTGAAGTAGAAGTCTTCAAAGTTACTGCCAACCAAAAGGGCTTTACTACAACAGCCCCCTCTCTGTGGGTGCTTAGCGAATGCTCTGTAACTAAAAGAGAGGCCTGAAGAAAACAAGCAGCAGACTCACCATCATCAGGTTTCTTCACAAACTTGACTCCCAGTTCTTCAAATCTTTTACAAGCACCGTGTACATCAGGAACAGCAATTCCAATGTGACCTGAGGGGACCACCCCCAAAACAAGGCAGAGAGAAGGAAGACATCATTACAACAGGGCAGCCAGGCACCACGAGTGGCTTCCACGACACGTGTATTCCAAAACCAGACTGAATCAGGTAGAATCAAAATTATAATATACAGTGTGGGGCAAAAGTAGATTTACAGTTCTTTGTATGGAAAATAATACAAGAACTAATAGATAATAACACAAGAATAAACCTGTGTTTTGTGTACTCACAACTGTAAACCTACTCTTGCCCCACCCTGCATTACAGAACAAGAATCTAAGTCTAACTGGCTGGGTATAATAAATTAATTAGTTCCTCAGATACAAATTATTTAAAATATGCCCAATACTGGCTCATACACAGTTCAATCTATTAAGAATAAAAGAGTAATCATTTACTCATACTTGAAAGGTTTAAGGTTGACATTGACCATATAGCAGCCAGTTTAAGCCTGTTATCTTGTTACCGTGACTGAGAGATTTCAGTTCAAGGCAGAGGTGTATGCTAGCAAAAATCAAGATTATTATTAACCATAATTTTTTTTTTATTTTTTATATTAAAAAGTCACTATAACAGAGAGACAGACAAGTAAAATCACTGTGAGAGTAGATCTAAAGTTTAGTCTGAGACTGTGAGATTAAGCGACTCCTCAATAAAATCCTTTGTGCAAATAAAAATAACCATAAATTAATCGCACTTAATGTTTTAGATTTGTTATAATCATAAATAGGGACACAATGCAAAAGCACACAAATCCACATCCATTGCACACAAATAGGGAAGCATACCAAATCCTCGAGGGTCTGAATTGCCACTGTGGTAACTCTGGGTCTCATCATCCTCAGTGCCCCAATTACTACAAAAGGAGGGAAAACATAATTACAAGTGACCTGTAGAACAGATATTCTGAAAAGAAATTTGCAACAATTTGTCTTTAAAATCTTTATATAGATGGGGTCTGTCTGGAAAACGTCCAGCCATTGTTAATATAACAAGAACAGTCTGTGCGACATGGATGTAAACCAGCAGCCAAGGAGAGTGGACTGGGATGTGCATGTGTGAACGGTGACTTCACTCTACTAGGCAGTGGGGGTGGTAAAGGCTGTTGAGTGAGCATGTGTACTATGTGGCCATCACATGCAAAATGACTGAGTGAGTAGAGCAATGAATCTGCATCAAATGTTGTGTTAAGCTTAAATGTTCCTCTGCAGAAACTATTTGGATGATTCAGAAGGCTGCAGCTATGGGCAACTGGTGACAGCTTTGTCACAACAAGCCCGCTCATGCATCATACCTCATGCAGGGGTTTTTTGTGTAACATCAGAACACCCAGGTGACTCAGCCCCCCTATAGCCCAGATTTGGCACCCTGTGACTTCTGGCTTTTCCCAAATCAGAAATCACCTTTGAAAGGGAAGAAGAGATTTCAGACCACAATGAGATTCAGGAAAATACAACGGGGCAGCTGACGGCAATTGGGAAAACTGTGTGAGGTCCCAAGTCACCTGCTTGAAGGGGACTGAGGCATCATTGTCTTATGTGCAAGGGTTCTTGTATCTTCTTCAATAAATGTCTCTATTTTTTAATAGTACATGGCTGGATACTTTACGGACAGACCTCGTATATATACTACATTTGTATATATACACCTATATGTGACTTCATATACGTACTATATATTACATGCATACATGTATATATATATGGCTACTTAATCTACTTGGTCTAATCTCTGCTGTGGTAGATATTAAGTTTTCAACTACAGAAAAGGCAAACAGACAAAATGGGCAAAGTGTGATTTTAGCTAGACAAAGGAGACTAAACGAGGCATCCGAATAACAATAAAAGCAACTATCATTTACTGTGCCGAGCACATTTTATTTCATTAAACCCTCACAACAGCTCCCTGGGCTGTATTTGAGCACCTCCATTTTATGAATTAGACTGTGACTTCTGGAGGTGATATAACTTGTTCAGAGTCAAGGCTGACGCCTAGGGCTGTCTGATTTCAGACTTGTTGTGAATCTGGTGACACATGAAATCGCACACCCTGAAACAAATGCTGCTTACTGGTTGTTAAAGAGTGCACAAAAACAACATAAAGAATAAAAAGCAGGGGGATACCTATTTCAACACTTGATACAGACCTTAGTTATGGTACCTAAATATCTGTTAGCTGTAGTTTGGCAAATATCTTGCCATTTCAATCTTGGATTATCTAATAAGCAAATGATCTCATTTGTTCTACTTAAGCCACAAGAACAATACAAAGACCAAAAGCTCCATAAAAAGTCTAACATATTGTTACAAATGCAAAGTGATTGGGTAGACCAGGTTTGAATTAAGCTGGAAAGGAAAAAAAGTGTAAAAAAAAGCCAAGCTTTTAAAAAATGTAGAATATAAGAAGATAAAAACTCATACTCACTGTGTCAGTTCAAGCGTAGCTTTTCTGGAGAATACCCATGCTACTTTTTCATCTTTATCTTTTGGGATGTCATTTTTGTCCTCATAAGCCAAGAAATAGAGTGAAAACTTCATAGTGGGAAAATCTAGTTTTTGGAGTAGCCTGAAATTAAACAACAGCAAGCCTGAATCAATTAAGGACGGGAAAGGTTGCTTCATACTAAAATCAACATAAAAATAGTCAAGTTCCACTAAGAATAGGACCTGTGTGTAGTGAGGCCATTTTAATAGGAAAAGCAGGGGAAACCAATAAAAAAGCTTTCATTAAAAAAAAAAGCAACTTATTCACCTGTAATATCAGTGAAATAAAAAACTTTTAAAAAGCAAACTTGTAATTTATCAATTCTCCAAATATCATCAATTCTTCAAATATGAGGAAACTTAGCTGGAATTATGGTACTTGTTTATAAATGGCAAAAAGATATCTTCAAAAGAAAATTTTATTTTTAGTGAAAAATACAATGTATTACTTTTTCTCCTTTCAGATATATAACATTCAGTTAACGAAATAAATGCATTAAAAGTATATGACTGTCTAACTACTAACCTGGATACCTTACACTAATACAAAATAATATTAAATGTAAACTGTAATTCAAAAATTAAATTTAAATTAAGAAGAGTAAATAAATAAGTAAACAAATGTACTGATTTTTTACTGAGCCAAAACTCCTAGGAAAAATATTGAGGATATGCAGTAAGAGAGAAGGGAGGGCAGACTACTATCAGAGAAAATGTGAATGTCAACAATAAAGTGGTTAACAGTGTCAAATACTGCAGAAAGGTCAAACAGGACCGAGGCTGAGAACAGGCCACGAGATCCGGGAAGACCCTGTGAGGGCAGCTGCAGCAGCACGGGGCAGCAGGGCCTGGACTGCCCGGCCCGGGAGAGAACGGACGGTGAGCAAGTCCGGTGAGCAAGAGAACGGACAGCGAGCGCGGTCTACCTTCACTGACAGTGGGGGATGGTGGGAAGGAGGGCACGAGAGCAGAGGGCAAGAATTATCCTAGAATAGAGAAGACTTAAGCATTTTTGTACATTGAAGGGAAAGAGCCAGTGGAAACAAGTGACTGATATGAGAGAAAGACAGAATGAATTACTAAATCCTGTGGCTTTAGAAAAGATCATTGAAGTTATAGCCTATAAAGTGAGTTTAGAGTGTAAGATTATTTTGCAAGGAGTAGTTTATAATGAGCATACATATATTACAATTTTCTTTAGATTGTTATGGATGAAATGCTCCAAGATGACCTCATTCATAATCATAGCAAATGAAAGGTTTCTGAAATTCTGTTCAAATCTTTTACTTATCACTGCTATGCAATATGCCTTGGCCCTCCGAGACCTATCTACGCATTGACTTATCACAAATAAGATTTATTCTCTCTAATCTGTTTGTAAAAGTATCAAATATCTGAAATACTCCGACCATGAAAAACTACCTCTGCACCTGAAGCAGACTGACCAAGCCTCACAGCCCAATCAGATGGGAAATGAGGCAAACGACCCTGTTGAAACTTGCTTTTCTCAGCTGAGCGGTACAATGTCAAGCCCCCTACTTGGGGGCTCTTTAAAACAAGGTCAACCTTGGAGCCAATCAGAACTAGCTTCAAATTTGGGGTCAGTAACTTAAAGTCTTTAAGCTTTGGTTTCTGCCTTCCAGGCCTACTCTGAAGATGGAAGGAAATAATATGTAAAATGCCTGCGAATGGCAAGTGTGCAATTACTTTCTTTTCATTCTGTCCTTTAAATATGCCATAAATTTATGCAAAATACTTTTTCTGAAAAAAATTACAAGAGATTGTTTACAGCAATTATCTTTGGAGAGAAAAACTAGGAGAGGGAGGTTACTGCTTTTCATTTTGTATTTTTCTGAACTGGTTGGCTTTTCTAAACATAGACATATATGTATTACCTGAATTTTTCTCTCAATGGCAATGTGAGTTATCTAAGCAGTCCATTGAAAATCATTTTATACTTTATCTATATTATCAAAAATAAACAACAACCTCAAATCATGAAAAATAAACAAAAATACTTTAAGAATTACGAGAGCCGTGGATATTACTTGTCTGGCAAAAGAAAAACAAACAAAAAAACAAATCCTATAAAAATGGGACAGATGGCCAGTTTTGGGTAAAGTCATTCATTTTCTAAGTAATATGTCTTTATATCTATATGTTTTCTGAAGTAAACAAGAGGCTAAAAGTGGCTATAACATCAAAAGGATATGGACACACTGAGGATTTATTTTGTATTATTACTTTTTTTAATAGAGAAATAGTAATTTATTCATTTTTAAAAGATTTTATTTATTTACTTTTGGGGAGGGAAGGGAAGAAGAAAGAGAGGGACAGAAGCAGCAATGTGTGAGAGACACATTTATCTAGATCTGTTGGCTGCCTCTCGCACGCCCCGCACTGGGGACCTGGCCCACAACCCAGGCACGTGCCCTGACTAGGAATTGAACTGGTGAACTTTCAGTTTTCAGACTGGTGCCCAATCCACTGAGCCACACCAGCCAGGGCTGGACACACTAAGGATTTAACTGGCGGCTCTCAGAGAGAAGGGAGTTAAGAGAAAATACAGCTACTGGAGTCGCTGTCCAGTGAGCCTGGCTGGGACAGAGGGGAGGAGCTTCACAGAAGCCCTGGCCAGCAAGCCTGTCCAAGACTTTTGTGATTTATGAAGCAAACTTCAACCCATTTTTAAAAATAGATATGAAAACACTCACTGTATTTGCAAAGCTATATATTTAAACATTACAGGAGCCAATAAAGAGTTTACTTACGTCATTCCAAGAACTCTAGTATAAAAATCCAAAGACTTCTTAGGATCCTTAATTCGCAGCATGGTCTGCTGCAACAGAAAATCCTAAGGAGAAACGGCATAAATTAAATACCTTGAAGCTTTACCATTTGTTACCGAAATTAATTGTGCTTACTGTTAACAAGATGTAAACAGTCTACCATTGTAACATAATGTTTAAGAAGAAAACAACTTTGTCTCCTCTGCCTACCATGGAAATCACCTGGAAACGGTTTCCATACCTACTACCTACAATCTGGGCTCTCTGCCCAAAAGTATATTCTGGTCACAGGGTGGGGCAGGTGCCCGGGCGTTTACACTCCAGGAATGACCCTCAGCCAATAAGGG